>VSMD01129713.1:0-163917 GCA_008750895.1 Mirza zaza
AGTTGCTATTATTATATGTATTATTACTTAATAATAAGCAAAATCTGATCAAGCTAGCTGCTCCCGGGCACAGCAAATGAGGGAAGTCTCCCCTGCAGGTGTGACTGCTCTGGGAGGAAGAGAAGGAAGCAGCCTAAAGGATAAAACACAAATTAGTATTAGTATTACCATTAAAAATAATTAGTGTCCACAGGGAAATCCTTTCTTCTCCTGTGCTTGTTATTCTTTTGTGACCACACGTTGACTATTGTCAGGATGTTTATGCTTTGGGTTTCACTGCTCAAGGTCATCCTTAATGTTCTTTTCCAAGAGATTTCATCGGACACAAATGCTAAGCAGTCCCTGCAAACTGAAACACACTTTGACACCCTATTTTAAAACTTCTGTCGGTCAAAAGAGAAGTTGAAGGAAAAACTAGGAAAACATACTTGCAGTATATTTATAAAATGTGAATGTCTTTAATATATAAAGAGCCTTCACAAATTCTATATAGAAAAGTTTAACATCCCCATAGAAAGAAAGGACAAATGCGGAACATAAATGACTGATGTTTAAAATTGTAGAAAAATGTTCAAAGTCATTAGTAATCAAATAAATGTTAAGTTTTTAAAAATTTCTTTTTCTAATTATGGAAAAATTTAAGTATACATGGTATTAGACGAGTATAATGAACTGTAATGAACCATACATATACCCATCCTGCAACTTCAACAGTTATCAACTTATTGAGGTATCATTACATTGAAATGGAAACTGGAGGCAGTTTGATTTCTGCCTTCACCCACCATCCAGATTATTTTGAAGCAGATATCAGTCTTTGATTCATTTCATCCATATATATATAAAAACATAATTCTTTTTTTGAGACAGGGTGTCACTCTGTCACCCAAGCTAGAGTGCGGTGATGTCATCACAGCTCACTGCAGCCTCCAACTCTTAGGCTCAAGCGATCCTTATGCCTCCCATATAGCTGGGACTATAGGCATGCACCATGATGCCCGGCTAATTTTTCTATTTTTTATAGAGACGGGTCTCACTCTTGCTCAGGCTGGTCTGGAACTCCTGGCCTTAAGTGATCCTCCCACCTCAGCCTCCCAAAGTTCTAGGATTATAGGCAAGAGCCACCACACCTGGCCAAAAAAATTAGATTTTTGAAACAAGGCTATTGGTGGCAAATATTAAAAGTGGTGATAACACACAATGCTGGTGAGGCGTCAATGAAGCAGACTCTACAGTGCTGGTGGGAGTATCAGTTGGTCTAAGTTTTCTGGAAGGCACTTTGGCACAGTATCACAAAGCCTTAGAAGTTTTGCTTGATGATTCTACTTTTGGGAATTTACCTTAAAGAAATAATAGCTATGTGTACATATGTTTATCCTCAAGAATGTTCATTGAAATATTATTTGTAATAAATCATTTAAAGGACCTGAGGTCTAACATCAGAGAAATAATTGCATCTATTACGGGGCCATATCCAGATAAGGAAATACTAGGCAGCCATTACAAATTATGTTGAAGAAGAATAGTAAATGATATTAGAAAACATTTATCAAATATAAAGTAAAAAAGAAAAGGTTTATAAAACAATATGTACCATATATTCTTAGTTATGTTAAAAAGTTGTAGGTGTTAGGCCGGGCGCGGTGGCTCACGCCTGTAATCCCAGCACTCTGGGCGGGTTGCTCGAGGTCAGGAGTTCGAAACCAGCCTGAGCAAGAGTGAGACCCCCGTCTCTACTATAAATAGAAAGAAATTAATTGGCCAACTAATATATATAGAAAAAATGAGCCGGGCATGGTGGCGCATGCCTGTAGTCCCAGCTACTCGGGAGGCTGAGGCAGGAGGATTGCTTGAGCCCAGGAGTCTGAGGTTGCTGTGAGCTAGGCTGACGCCACGGCACTCACTCTAGCCTGGGCAACAAAGCGAGACTCTGTCTCAAAAAAAAAAAAAAAAGTTGTAGGTGTTTACAAGAAAAAGATTAAAAGGATATATATGGAAATGGTAACATGGCTATATTGGAGTGGTTTTCCATATGTTTTATAATGGACATACATTATTTTTCTAATCAGGAAAAAAATCTAATAATTGTGCAATACAAGGAAAGCGGTATAATGTGGTTTGCCTGGAGGCTCTATCCTCCTCTAGCAGTGGCCCTGCTGACCAAGATAACACGTTGGGAAAAAGAGTATTTTTGGTGATGATGAGAATGTTCCAGGAAGGGAGAGTCAGGGCAGGAAGGAGGGCAGCTGGAGGGCATAAGGGCAAAGGTCTCACCCATGGACAGGTGAAAGTCAGCCTCTTCTAGGTTCTGTTCTTTTCTGTCCTGGATCTAGTGCTAGGTAGAAGACTCCAGAAGGTCAGGTGGGGCCTCGCGCTTGCGTCAAACCCTGTGGTTCTCTTGGCCTCTAGCCTGGGTTAGGGTTAAGGGATTCTTGAGATTAGGAAGGTGGAAAGAAAAGGCCTAGCTAGCAAGCTGTCTGCTTTTCTGGAACATTCCCTAATCCTTTTGAAAAGTTTGAGACACTGTTTGTGCCCAAAGGTGACTGCAGCAACAAAAGTATTTGCCTCACTTGCCCCTGCGCCAGCAAGGCCAGGCTCTTGCCCTCCATCTGCTCTTCTGGTTGGGCTCTAAGCCTTCTTTTGTCCTTGTCTTTCTTTATCTGCCCTGTCTGGTTTAGCATCCCAGGCAGGAACAGTTTCCTCCTTTCACATAAGCAGAACTAATCTTTGGACTCCCCCTAGGGTGGATATGTCCCCAGAGATGCCTTCCCTACAAGGCTGCCTTGCTGGAGTAACCCACATGGAACAGCCTGAATATCTGAGCTTGGGAACTGAGGCATTTCCTTTGAACTGTAGCATACCTGGGAAGCAAGTGCTCAAAGAGTAAGATTGGCACCTGTAGTGCTCACCTGGGTGTGCCCAGGCACACATGAGCACATCGTGGTTTTTTTGTTTCCTGCTAGAAAGAACTTCTTTATGCCCCTGGGCCCCCTCCAACCCTCTCTGAGAAGTCTGGAAGGACAAAGGGCCCACTCTGCCTGGGGGCTGGAGAAGAGCTCTTTGTGCGCTGGGAATTCTTTGGGGAGCCTGGCTGGCCACCCCATCCTAATTCCAGAAGGGGACCTAGTTGGCCAAACACTATAGATTTGTTCATGTTCCTTTTTAATCCTGGGATCCCAGAACATCTGAAGTCCCTTACTCATATTTTTATGACAGCATTATTGAGATATAATTCACATACCATACAGTTCACTTAAAGTGTACAACTCATTGGTGTTTAGTGTATTCAGAGTCATAATCATCACCACAATCAATTATATCACTCCCAATAGAAATCCTACACCCATTAGCAGTTGCTCTGTATTTACTTACAGCCCTAGGCAACCACTAATCTATTATCACCATAGATTTGCCCATTCTGAACATTTCATATAAATCGTGTAATATGTGGTCTTTTGTGAGTGGCTTCCTTTACTTAGCATTATATTTTCAAGATTTATCCATGTTGTAGCATGTATCCATACTGCATTCTTTTTTTTTTTTTTTTTTTTTTGAGACAGAGTCTCACTCTGTTGCCTGGGCCAGAGTGCCGTGGCATCAGCCTAGCTCACAGCAACCTCAAACTCCTGGGCTCAAGCAATCCTTCTGCCTCAGCCTCCCAAGTAGCTGGGACTGCAGGCATGTGCCACCATGCCCAGATAATTTTTTCTATATATTTTTAGTTGGCCAATTAATTTCTTTCTATTTTTAGTAGAGAGGGGGTCTCACTCTTGCTCAGGTTGGTTTCAAACTCCTGACATTGAGCAATCCTTCCACCTTGGCCTCCCAGAGCACTGATGGACATTTCAGTTGTTTCCACTTTTTGACTATTATGAAGAATGCTCCTATAAACATTCATGTATATGTTTAGTGTAGGCATATGCTTTTATTTCTTTTGGGTCCATACCTAGGAGTGGTATAGACCCAAAAGTATATGATTACTCTATGTTTATTTATTTTTTGTTAAGTATTATTTATTTATTTATTTATTTTGAGACAGAGTCTCGCTGTCTTGCCGAGGCTACAGTGCAGTGGCGTCAGCCTAGCTCACAGCAACCTCAAACTCCTAAGTTCAAGGGATCCTCCTGCCTCGGCCTCCCAGAGTGCTAGGATTACAGGCGTGAGCCACCGCGCCCGGCCTCTTTACCCATTTTCAAAATGGGCTATTTATCATTTTATTATTGAGGTGTAGGGGTTCTTTATATATTCTAAATACCAGCTCCTTATCAGATATATGATCTGTAAAAAATGTTCTCCCATGGTGTGCATTCTTTTCCACTTTCTTGATAGTGTCCTTTGAAGCACAAGTAAAAAGGTATCCCTTTTAATTTTGATGATGTCCCTTACTCATTTTTAATTGTGGGTGAAACAGGCAAAAAGGATGAGGAACAGGTGTGCAGCCAAGTTCAAACTGCCTCCAAACAAAGATGATTCAAGACAAATGGGAGAGGGGGACATTGGCTAGGTCCATATAAATAGCCTGAATTCGAGGAAGTAGGTTGGCACAGCTCTTCAGAGAACAGCTCGCAATGCCAGGGACAGTATGGGTGTGGATGGGAATCACAGCGTGTGGTGCGGTCACTCTTGAGGCTGGAGAAGCTGCGGCTGGTTCTTTGGGAGGATGTATTTTGCCCCATGGCTGTTTGAATCCACAACCCTGTCGTAGCAAGTTTTCCGTAGTGTGGTGGTTATCACGTTCGCCTAACACAACCCTGTTGTAATAGTCTACCAGGCCCGAATTTTTTTGTGGAATCACTGAGGTTTTAGCTTGAAGTCATATCTAGATGGGTCCTCTCTTGCCCTGCACCCAGCAAGAGCTGATGCGAGATGGCAAGAGCGGCCTTGCTGGGCAGAGGTCCTGAGCCGTTCTCACCACCGGCCTTCTCAGGAGCTGATCACTGGGCCAAAACATCCAGTGGGAAGAGAATCTCCTACCTACACTTAGAAATTCAGAAGCAGGAATCCTAGGATGGCTTCCTTCTCAGCCCCAAGGGAACTGTAGAATTCTGATTGGCACCTTCCAGAAACCTACCCTCTCAAAACCGAAAGCAGCTTTTGCTGACATCTGGTCCTTCTGGGATCCTGATATTTTTATGTATAAAATGATGCTATTATCCCCAAATAGTTTCTTATTTTTAACAGGCCTTCTCCCTATAAGGGATGCCTGAGCCTCATAACACTGCTCTCTGGCATCTCACTGTAACCCTGCAAAGACAACAGGGCCCCTGGCCTATCCCAGAAAGTCAAACAACTTTGTATGTCTGGAGTCCAATTTCTGCATTATCTTCCTTCCTTCCCCTCATCAACCTCAGCCCAGGAAGGAAAAACTTCAATTAGCAGTAATCACCCATGAACTAAACCCCTGTGACTCACACAGGAAGGGGGGCAAGTAAGATAGGGGCCTGACAGTGCCTTGATTCTCTGTCCCCCTCCTTCACCTATCCTCTGTGAGTCTCTCTGCTGAGGTTTCCTTGTTTCTTATCTTTCAGCTGCCCAACATGTTCGGAGACCTTCGGTCCACGTTTATTGCCTTGATGATTGGCTCCTATGCCTCCTCAGCAGTCACCTTCCCAGGAATCAAGGTGAGGGTGTGGCTGGCGGGTTTCCAGCACAGGTGAGGGTGTGGCCGGTGGGTTTCCAGCACATTTGTTTTGTAGTAGTGTCTGTGCAGAGGCCTCCCCCAAGGCTCCTTCTTCTCTTCTGAAGAGAGAAGTAACCGTGGGTGCTGGGGGTGGCCCCCCCACCACTACCACCTGGGCAGGATGCACCTGGGCTTCACAGGCGTGAAAAACGAAAACTGCTGGGCCACGGGGGATGGAAGATTCAAGTGTATCACTGCAGGGTAGCGCAGGCTGCCTGTGCATTTCTGGGCTGGGGTAAG
Organism: Mirza zaza; assembly: GCA_008750895.1. NCBI lineage: Eukaryota > Metazoa > Chordata > Mammalia > Primates > Cheirogaleidae > Mirza > Mirza zaza. The sequence goes on from VSMD01129713.1 coordinate 5,921, forward strand.
GAAAGGACAGCGAGTTTGTCTCCGATCCCGAGTCCAGCTCCAGGCTCCCCCGCCCACAGCCTGTTGTTGTGGCGCTGTTGCTCCCCATTAACCAAGTTGGTTCAGCTGTTTCCCTCCCAGGCAGATTCGGAGCCTGTGGAAGTCACACAGGGTCAGGATGAAGCAAACACCTCACTGTCCATTGGCCCAGCTCCTACCCAAACCCTGTGGCTCTGCCAGGGCTTCCTCAGGGGGGCTTCTCCCTCCTCTGGCACCAGCATTAAGGGACAGCCCCTTTCCTCAGGTGTGCGTGGGCAGGTCACCCAGGAATCAAGAGGGTAGGAGGTGGGAATCTGGGGGCAGCCGTCATGTAGACTAACAGGGATTCTCGTGTCCCTGGAGCAAGGAGGACCCTATAAGTTCCCCCTCCTCCTTTTCCCAGTGTCTAACTGCTGCTGTCTTCGTTGGTGATCTGGGCAGCTGTCTGCCAGTACTTTAACGACTCTCGTGTAGCTGCTGGAAATAAACGGTGCTCATGACAATAACAGCTAACATGCTGCCATGCCTTGTGCTGAGCACTCTGCCAGGGTCACACCCACTAGTCCCCCAACACCATGGGGACACGTGCCAGTGTACAGTCATTTCATAGAGCATCAAAGGGAGGCACATTTGTCCATGCTTGAGTATTTTTTTGGCACCCGCCATGTGTATTCTTCAAGGCTCTGGGAATCATCCGTGGACGAGGCTAGCAGGTTCCCGTTTTCAGGGAGCTCAACTAACACTAGATGAGCTAATGAACCAAGAAGCACAGTCATCTCAGCCATGGCTGTTCCCTCTGAGCCCAGGAGACAGTGATGTGTGGGGGCTGGTGGTCAAGGAAGGCCTCTCCAACGCAGACATCTAGTCCAGATTGGAGGCACAGGGGTTAATGTCATGCCAGGGCCAGATAACTAGCGAGTGCAGGCAAGTTGGGATTATTGGAACCCGGGGTATCTGACGCCCCAGACACCCAGGCCAACAGGGCTGTGCCTCCTCATGCCACTCAGCACAGGGACGGCGGGGGCTGCAGATGCCCCCTGCCTGCTGCCCACTCTGGCTTCCCTCTGCTCACCGTGCCCCCTGTCCCACCCTACCCCACTGTGCCTGGCAGCTCATCTACGACGCTGGTATCTCCTTCATCATCATCCTTGTGGTCTGGGCTGGCTGCTCCGGGCTGGTTTTCCTCAACTGTTTCTTCAACTGGCCTCTGGAGCCCTTCCCGGGGCCAGAGGACATGGACTACTCGTAAGTAGACGTGCCCTCTGCCCCAGCCTCACCCCAGCCTGGGTCCCTGGCAGTGCCAACAGACATTCTCCCGGGGCCTCCAGGGTGAAGATCAAGTTCAGCTGGCTGGGCTTTGACCACAAGATCACAGGGAAGCAGTTCTACAAGCAGGTGACCACAGTGGGGCGCCGCCTCAGCGTGGGCAGCTCCATGAGGAACGCCAAGGAGCAAGCGGCGCTTCAGGAGGGCCACAAGCTGTGCCTATCCACCGTCGACCTGGAGGTGAAGTGCCAGCCAGATGCCGCAGGTACCCACCGCGTGGCCCCGAGACACCATCAGGGCGTCCACACCCGTACCCGGGTGACGTGGTTGGGGGCATCCAGATCAGGGACACCCCTGACAGAGGGCCTAGCGGGTGTCCTCTCACTCCACTCCCACTCCTCCCCAAAGGGGGTCAGCCCGCCCGCCCTGCTCTGCAGATGAGCACACTAAGGCTCGGAGATAAAGGGATCTGCCCAACTCTGGTTTCACACAGGGTGACCCCACTGCAGCCCTAGCACCATGACCCTCACCCGGCCTGTCCCAGAGGTCCCCTTCCTTGCCTCCAGCTTGGGGCGGTTTGCACAGCGAACTGAGCCCCCCCACTCCACACACCTGGCCCCTGGATGGCAGGTGGGCTGTGCTCCGAGGCCCTGAGCCCCTCGCCTCTCCCCACAGCGGCGCCCTCGTTCATGCACAGCGTGTTCAGCCCCATCCTGCTGCTCAGCCTGGTCACCATGTGTGTCACTCAGCTGCGGCTCATCTTCTACATGGGGGCCATGAATAACATCCTCAAGTTCCTGGTCAGCGGTGACCAGAAGACAGGTAGGCAGCCCAGCCCCCGAGAGTGCTGGTCACTACCCCTGGCCCGAGTAGAGCCCACCGGCCACGGGCCGGACTGTCAGGCTGAGTCAGACCAGCAGGGCCCTGAACCGGCAGCGTCTGAGGCACTGCTTACGTGTCAGAGCTGTTGCATCACAGCCAGTCCCAACTGTTCTTCCGTGTCCCTGTCAGGGTTCCTGGTTTGGGAGGGAGAGATGGACCGAAATAGCTACATGTGTTTGGGGTGTGGGGGTGTGGGGGGTGTTTTCCAGTGCCCGACGGGGAGGGTCGACGTGTGTGTCTGTAAACAAAAACGTGGCACTGAACAGAGCGCCCCGCCTGGGCTTTGCTGAATGACAGCTGGTCTAACCCAACACCATGAATCCCCTGGAAAACGGCAGGGGGCAGGGTTGCCGGCGGAGACCCTGGGCGCCGAGGGGAGGGTGGTTCTCGTGGCTGCAGACTCGGGGGCAGTCTGGCCCACACTGAGATCTACATTATGAAAACTGCGAGACAGGGCAGGGCAGAGGCTTCCTCCGGGTATATGATCCAGTTGAGGCTTGCTAATTCCAGTAAACAGCACTGATAACCTACACGCCACTTTCCAAAACAGCACAGAACGTCTTCAGCTGATGAGGGCTTTTGATCCCACAAAGAAAGTCGGTACTTCCCCAGGGCCCAAGCTGAGTCAGCTTTAGTCATCTCCGAGCGGGACAAACACATTTGGAAAATCCTTTTTATTGGCAGTCTCGGTGTGCAGCTTTTTTTGTTGTTGTTGGTTTACTTGTTTTTATCAAGGGGAAGATACCTTAGGCATTGTGAAGAATCAATTATGAGTGTTTAAAGGGAACAAGAAATCCAGTTTTAACAAAAGATGATGATAGCAAAGGGAATCAGATAATATAACCGGTTCCACTGTAAAAATGGGAGTCCGACAGCCAAGCAAAGTGGGGAAACACTGATTGGCCTGTGCCCTTGCAAAAACTCAGAGTGAACACTACAGAGTAAGGCCGTAAGGAACCTGATAGGAAAAAATAACACTGATTTAGCTTTGTTTAGTCCAGCGATGTTCCCCCAAATTTCTACCTTGGGAAACCTTGTTTTGTGTGGCACTCATTAAAATCTGCAGAATGTACTTTGGCAAGCTGATCTCTTTGGAAAGCTGAGTGTTGTGAACACTCAGGCCCAGAGTGGTAGAGACCCTGAGGTGTGTAGGAACAGCCCGGCCTGGCCCTCGGAAGGCAAATCTGCCTGTTGCTGAGTCACAGCCTTTTACTCGAGTTCTCTGAAAAATCTGCTGCTGCCTGGGAGGAATTTTTCCAACTATCTCCTACATTCAAAAAAGACAGTTTCAAGAAGTAGAGGAAGTTGGGCCAGGAAGTTTGGTCTGTGGCGGGCAGGGCATTGGTTTTCCCCATCCTGCTCTTGTGACCTGTTGCACCCAACACCCACAGCCCTGGGTCTGCCCAGAGGGGCTGCTGTAGGGTCAGGGAGCCGGGGACGCTGGGAGGGAGACCAGCTCTGGCTGTCTAGGAGAGACCCATGGGGTCAGATGCTTTGGCAGGGTGTCTGGGGAGGATTCTTTGACCTTCCCGTCTCCCCGAGTGTAGCAAGAGGTAACTGTGACACAGCAGTAGTGCCCCAGGGGCTGTGTGGTAGTGGAGGAGGGGCTCTGATTTTGCCTCCACACGCAAGCCACTTCCCCATCATGGTGCCCGCCACAGTCACCACCACGGGCCTGATTCACCAGTACTAGCTGCACGTGACTGCGGCAGTAGCGGTCAGGAAAACGTCAGCAGGTGCCCGGGCTGGGCCCCCTCCCCCGAACCCACTCCCAAAGGCCTGGCTCGAGCTCAGCCTCCTCTGAGCGCTCTGCATCAGGTCTCGGGGGGCCGTGGAGTGTGTGCTGGGCCCAGAGCTGGCCGGCTGCCTCTCCCCTCCTCTCTATAACAGCCGTTGAGATTTTTGCGCTAACTTCTCTCCTTTCTGCCCTTTCACCTTTGCTTTCTTGATGCAGTGATGGCCACGGGTAAGCAGGGGGCTTGTCAGGGAACATTGCGACATCCACTCGGTTCAACCCAGAATCTCCTTGCCCTGAGCTCCTGACGTCCCTCTTGGTCATAACTGTGTGGGTGGAGGTGGGGCAGGCAACTTTCAGCTTCTGTTTCTCTGAAAAATCTCACATGATGTCAAAGCCCTGTGATGTGGGAAGCCCAGTGCCTTCCTGGTATATTTCTAGAGGCAGAAAACTAGTGGCAAGTCACACACAAAACCTCAGTCACGGGCTTTGGTAATCCTGTGGTTCCCAAATCAGCGACTTCCCGGAGCTTCTGGAGGAGGTCGCTGTGACATGCTGGGTTTCATTCGCCAATTCCTGGAAACAAGCAGGGGATTTAGAGCAGAGAATAGGGTGACCTGCCCCTTGCTCCCGCTTTGATTTTAGAGGTTAGGGTCTCTGGGCTCCCCTCAAGACTCACAGTGACAAGGGAGACCCCAGAAGGGCCCATGGGTACCGGCGCCTGCCCCAGGGCTCTCTGCCAGGACCCCCCGTGACGTGACGCGCCATCTTCCTCCCCAGTCGCCCTGTATACCTCCATCTTTGGCGTGCTCCAGCTGCTCTGCCTCCTGACGGCCCCCGTCATCGGCTACATCATGGACTGGAGGCTGAAGGAGTGCGAGGACGCCTCTGAGGAGCCCGAGGAGAAAGACGCCAACCAGTGCGTAGGCTGGGCCGTCGCCCCGGCCCCCAGCCCCAGGCCCCCGGCCCCAGCAGAAAGACCACAGGGTCACGGGCCAGGCAGGTGCAGGGCGGGCGGGTTACGTTTTTTAGGCAGCAGGAGAAGCGAGAAAGGAGTGTGCTCAAAGCCCATCTCACAAGTCCACAGACACTCGTTGGGCTCAGCACACGTTTAGGTCTCTCGCCTCTTTATGGGAAATCTTTGGTGTGCTAAGGTTTAGGAAGCACCTAGCTGGGAAAAAGGAGGAGAAAAACCAGGGGAAAGTTTGTGCAGACCACCGGCTGGCAAACCATTCTGCCCCGAGGACTGCCCTCCCTACAACCCGGGGCAGGGGCAGCATGTGGATCCCCTTAGAGCCAGCCGCTTGCCCCCAGGGCCGGTCCCACACGGTGTGAGCAGTAAGTAGCTCTAACCGTATGTATTACGAGAGTCACTCACGATCTCGAGGATGAAACAAGGTTCTGGGGCCCTACCTGATGCAACGGCTGGGCTCTAAGATCAGAGGATGAGTTAAAGGCTGTCTTCTCTGACTCCACCTTGATATAATAAGCTGCTATTTGCTGTCCCAGGCCCTGTGCCAAGCACCCAATGCAAAGTATTTCAGGGAAGCCTGACGACACCGTGGTGAAGTGGGTACTATTTTGCAGATGAGGGAACTGAAGCTAGGAGTTAAGAGTTGTTGGCCTGAGGTCACGTAGTTAGGAAGTGGTGGGCCTGGGGCTCCCTGAACCCCAAGAACATCGATTCGTTCTTGGATGTGCTGTGACCCTCTGTGGGGTGTCTGTGTGGGTGGTGAGACTGGGGTTGGTAATAGTTAATTCACAAAGAAATAATTACAGAGAATGCTCTGTTATCTAGGTCAGGTTCTGCAGCCAAGAGGTTATTTGTGCCCATTCCAGTTCCATCTGCTGCATGTTTATTTCCCCTTCACTCTTTCCTGCTCCCCGGGGGAAAAGCCACTCACTCCTGTTTGGCTTATTACCTGGCTTCTCATCAGCTTCCTGCAAGATTTGGATGGACTTGAAGCCAGTGGTGAAGTGGGGTGCTGCCACATCCTAGCTTGGACACACTCTTCTCCTTCTCTCCCCACCGCTTGAGCTCAGTCAGCCTTCCCTGGGGCAGTGCAGTGTGCCAGTGACCACCTTCTCATATCTGAGACCCTCCACGGAGGTTCACTCAGTGCTCGTCTGAGGAGGAGGACCAACGAGTGTCCCTAGTGTCGGTCTAGCCCTGACACAGTCCCTAAAACATGCCTGCATGGCCTCTGAGTCTTGTGTTGGTTCACATACTGTGACTCCTCCTGAGGCCTAACTCTTGGGGGGACCCAGCTTGCTCCGGAGAGCTCCCCAGCTCCTGTGTGCACCATGTCTCCACAGAGGCGAGAAGAAGAAGAAGAAGCGGGACCGGCAGATCCAGAAGATCACCAACGCCATGCGGGCCTTTGCCTTCACAAACCTGCTGCTTGTGGGCTTTGGGGTGACCTGCCTTATCCCCAACTTGCCTGTGCAGGTGGGTGTGGGGAGAGGGAGAGGCCAGGTAGGGTATGGGACAACGAGAAGGGATGTTGTTTAGAGACTAAAAGGTTCGTGATGTGTCGTGGAAGCCATCAACAAAACAAATGGTGACTTTCATTCATTCCATTCAACCCGCCAGCCCACTACCCACCATTATTTACTGAGGGCCTGTTGCCTGCCGGGCTCGTGCTTGAGGCTGAGGGTGAGCTGTCAGGAAACTTAAATTGTCTCTCACAGAGAATCCCTTCTCCATAAAGGCATATTATTCTCCATCTTTTGGGCATCTTGCTTACTATGAAAACCATCACCGTGCCATTTCCAGGAACCCTGTAGGAATTCAATCCGTTTAGGGTAGTTGTGTGGTTGGTTTTGCATTTGCTCAAACAGCTAGAATTTGATGTCCGTAGAGGTCTGGCCGATCTGTTATTGGTGGGAACACCCTGGTACAAGAGTGCCTGCAGGGTCTCTCTGCAGGGGAGCATGGAAATAGACCATGGTGATGGCTTTGCCCTCTGGTTCAAAAGCTTAATTCCTTTGCACAAGCTTTCTAAGGCTTTTGAAAATTGACTTTTGCCAGAGATTACAAGCCAGGTAGACTTTGTCACCTGCCTGGCTCTACCCACAGATCTATGAAAGTGGTCTAGAAGAGGTCTGGCTCAATCCCCAAGTCTACAGACTTTGGTGGGACATGAGTGATGACTTTCCTTCCAGATGGGTGTTGCCCAAGTCCAGATGGTATCTCAGGCCAGGTCCAAGAGGAAAGCAAGAGTCCCTCCCTGTTTACAAGTGGCCAGGTGTTAAGGTACATGAACTTAACCGTCAGTGCTCTCTTGCGTATGTGCTCACACTGAGCATGCGGACCAGGTAAGCCACTGAAACTTGTGCCAGTTCCAGGGAGGAATGTTGTTGTCTCCCTCCTGCCTTCTCTGGTCTCCTGGGTCGGTCTCTGCAAGACTGGCAGACCCTTATCCTGACTACCTTTTCCAAGTGAGGGGCAGTACTTTGTGGGGACAGTCATCTGCTCTTTGTTTTATTTAGTTCTCCTTGAAAAGAAAGTTGTGAAAAGGCAAGAAGGCATTTGAAGTGGAGAGGGGGCGCTGGCACAGGTGTGCGTGCGTATTCGGGTGCAGCCCCTGCCCCCTCTGCCATCCACATTCCTGGGAACAGGTCCTGGCTGCTGAGCAAGGTGGCAGGGCTGTGTACAAAAGACAAAATGGGCAAACACAGGGTCCTGGTGGCAACTTGAACAGCTCTTGTGCCTCTCAAGAATCATTAACAAGCACTCTTAGAACTTGCTGGGCCTGCTGGCAGTGGCCTGCCTGGGAAGGGCCCTCCCACAGGCAGCAATAGAACTTTGCTAGGAAGTGACCAGGCAGGGAGCCCTCTGCACGGTCCTCAGGTGGGCAAAGGCAGGAGATCAAGGTCAGATTAGTGACCCCTTACTCAGGAGTGCTGTGTTGATTCATATTTAGCAACAGAGCCCTGGTAGCAGCGTTTACTGTCATCATGGCTGATTGCAAGCTGCCAGTATGATGTCACTGGCTGTGGGGTTAGAAAGAGATTCAGAGCAACACACCCTCACCTGGTGTTTCTACCACGCACACACAATAGGTGTGCAAACTCTGAGGAGCAGGATAGTAGTGAAACGTAGTGAAATAACTAGGAAGTGATGAGTTTTGAGTATTCATCACCTTTATTGTAATATAATTTATTTATTTAATTATAAGGTGATATAATTTAATTTTCAATAATGACTATGTTTAACCACTGGCTTGCAAAATTTCTGAAAATTCAGCAGTTGGCTCTGGAGAGCTGGCCGGAGCTGACTCCAGGCTGTTACTGCGGGAGGGTGGGGGACAAGGTGAGGGCCCCTCGGGGACTCCTGCTCACGCTGTGCTCTCCCTCCCTCAGATCATCTCCTTCATCCTGCATACAGTTGTCCGGGGATTCATCCACTCTGCCGTCGGGGGCCTGTATGCCGCCGTGTAAGTCCTGGAAGCTGCACGTGGTTTGGTGGCCTAGGGTGTGGGGATGGCCCAGGGGAGGTTGCTGGTGGGACTGAGACCCTGAGGCTGGGACACCTGCCCTAGCAGGGTTCATCTGCTTGCATTAGGGGACAGGCACCAGGGTTCCTGCTGTGTGTGTCAGGGGAAGGCCATACCTGGCAGGAGGCGGGTCAGTGGGCAGACAGTTGGGTGCCCACGAGCCTTGGCATTTAACACGAAGTCAGTTCCCTCAGCCAGGGTCAGTGCCCTGTGCAGCTCATTGTGGCCTCAGGGGCTGCCACTCAGCTGAGTCCTGGGGCTGGCCCTGGCTGCCCACTGGGAAGGGCGGGGGGGCTTCTGGCTGCCTGAAGCTAAATGATAAAGTTCACATGGCTCTCACCAGGGGCAGCAGCATAGGTACTGAGCCCAGTTGCACCTAGAGCCTCTAAGGCAGGGGTCCTCAAACTTTTTAAACAGGGGGCCAGTCCACTGTCCCTCAGACCATTGGAGGGCTGGACTATAGTTTACAAAAACCATGAAGAAATTCCTATGCACACTGCACATATCTTATTTTGAAGTAAAAAAAAAAAAAGGCCGGGCGCGGTGGCTCAAGCCTGTAATCCTAGCTCTTTGGGAGGCCGAGGTGGGCGGATCATTTGAGCTCAGGAGTTCGAGACCAGCCTGAGCAAGAGTGAGACCCCATCTCTACTATAAAAATAGAAAGAAATTAATTGGCCAACTAATATATATAGAAAAAATTAGCCGGGCATGGTGGCGCATGCCTGTAGTCCCAGCTACTTGGGAGGCTGAGGCGGAAGGATTGCTTGAGCCCAGGAGTTTGAGGTTGCTGTGAGCTAGGCTGACGCCATGGCACTCACTCTAGCCTGGGCAATAAAGTGAGACTCTGTCTCAAAAAAAACAAAAAAACAGGCAAAAACACCTGCATGTGGCCCGCGGGCCATAGTTTGAGGACGGCTGCTCTAAGGGCTAAGTTCTGCATAGGCTTCTTGAGCCCTGGCTAAAATGAAATGTGCATCTCTTCCTAAGAGACCACACCTCCATGAGAAACCACAGTGTTCCTCCTTCTCTGGCCTGGGGCGTGGCCCGAAAACTGGAACCTGAACACCATCATCTACTGTCTCTGACTGTGAAACCAGCTCATTTCTTGCTGGGAGCCCCTTCCTGCTTCTGGGGCAGCAAAGCCTGATGTGGGTTTAAGATTTAACCCAGAACTCTCTCCCCATCCTACTGCATCCCATGGGGTCATTCCGGGTCTGCTTGTGCTCCGGCTCGCCTGTGCCAGGCCTGGAGGAAGTTGTGGTTGCCCTGGCAGGGCCTGAGGGAGTCAGGCAAGAGCCGTGATGCTGACTTTCCGTGATTACACAATGCTCCTCTGGATGAGGGGACAGCAGCGCCAGGCCCAGCCTCCAACCTGCTCCCTGGGCCTGTTTCCCAAGCTGTGGACTCCTGCCAGCACCACACTTTCCACTGAGCTCTGCCAGACACCCATAGGCCTGGGGCACATCTCGGTGGTGTGGCCCTCCCCAGACTCTGGGGCCTCGGGCTGGTCGGAAAGAGAAACACTTTGCAGAACTGCTCAGCAGAAAGTAATTCAGGGGCTGGCACCCCACCCTTCTCTGGCGCCAAAGGTGCATCCCTGGGCACCCGGGGCCAGGCTGAGCCCACAAGGATGGCCGTGATAAGTGTCTGGTTGCCCCAACAGGTACCCCTCCACCCAGTTCGGCAGCCTCACAGGACTGCAGTCTCTGGTCAGCGCCCTCTTTGCTCTCCTGCAGCAGCCACTGTTTCTGGCCATGATGGGTCCCCTCCAAGGAGACCCTCTGTGGGTAAGAAAGGTTGGGGGCAGGGGGCGCCAGGCACCTGCTGACTGGGAGCTGGGAGGCATCACTTAGTGGGGGCTTCAGAGCCCTGAGAACAGGTAGCAGTTTGGGAACTTGGGTTAGGATCGATTCAGGGTCCCCTTTTGAACGGTGGCCAGACAGGAGGAGAGAAATCCCCTCTGGACCTGATTTCAGGGTAAATGGAACAGCGTTCCTGTCCTGGCCTCTGCTTCAAGGGCAGGGATTCTTGACCAGGTACCAGGGGCCTGTCCCCACCCCGGCCCCACCCCTGGAGATTCAGATCAATAGGTCTGAGATGGGGCCAGGCCCCGAGGGCTGCCAAAGCCTGTGGAAAACTGGGGAATTCGGATGCTGGAATGTGGAAGGACAGGCCCTCGGACCTTTTCGTGTTTTGTTTTGCCCTCTCCTCTCCTGTGCCCTTCTCCCCTTTCCCTAACCTGAGTGTGAGGGTCTGGAGCCCCGCCCTCTCCCCTGCCCGCAGTGATGGTCTGGCTGCTCCCTGCCCACAGGTGAACGTGGGGCTGCTTGCCCTGAGCATGCTGGGCTTCTGCCTGCCCCTCTACCTGATTTGCTACCGGCGCCAGCTGGAGAGGCAGCTGCAGCAGAAGCGGGAGGACGACAAGCTTTTCCTCAAGATCAACGGTTCATCCAACCAGGAGGCTTTCGTGTAGCGCCTGCCACCTCCGAACTGGGGCCTCCTGCCTGTGCTTCAGTGACTGACCCGTGTCCTCCTCCCCACCCCAGAGGACCCCACGCACCCCCAGGACCCTCTCCTTCACCATGTTGGAGTCCATGCTCCCTCCCAGGGCCCTGGTCTGTCTCGGAGCTCTGTGATGGAAGGACAGGAGAGGGCCGGGGACGGGCCAGTCTCCACTGCTAAAAGCAGGGGCTGCGCTGCTGGTTGCCTCCGAAGGACCCTGGGGCCCCGGGCTCCACAGTGTCTGCACGAGGAGGCTCTCTCCCTCGAGTGTCTGGATTCTGCCTCTTGCCAAAGCAGAGGGGTCTGCCATCCCCTGCCGCCACCTGCCTCTTGGCTGCATGCCCACCGGCCACGCCTGCCCGAGGACAAAGGCTTGCACTGTCTGCACCCCCTCGCCTGGCCCCTCACCTCCTCCTCTGGCCGGTCTGAGGCTGCCTGAGGAAGGAAGGACCCGCTTCCTGTTGTTGGTGCTAACTCCTTTGTAATTCCAGTCCCCCATGGCCTGTCCTCCCATTGAGGCCTGTGCAGAAGCCCCCCTGGCTCCCAGCCTGGGGAGGGGATGAGGGCCTGGTGGTCGCACAGAAGCCTCGGGAGCGTGGACAAGACTGACCGGAGGCCCCGCGCCTCATCCCTCAGGGCCTTCGGGGGCAGCACGTTCCCACTGCCACCCTCATGCCTGTCTGCCACCTGAAGGGGATTAAAGGACCACCACCAGGGTGCCCCCACATACACAGCTGTTCTGGGGGCGGAAGGAAGGCTGTGGCTCACAGACATGCAGGTCTAGGCCTGGGCCGGGAAGTGGGTTTGAGATAGGCCGGGGTGTGTGTGCATGTGGTATGTGTGAGATGGGGGTGTGGGTGGGCTCTGGGGGGGGTCTGTCCCTGTTCCCAGCCACCAGACTGGGAGCCAGCCAGGCGTGCAACAGGCCCTGTGCAAGGGAGCCAGCCTGGCTCACAGCCAGGAGCCAGTATAAGGCCGCAGGGCCACAGCGCCCCCTGCTGGCAGACTCTGCCAGGGCCTGGCGCTGTTTATGCGAGAGAGTGGCTCACCCACCTACCTTGACTGCCCCCAGAAATGTGTCTGAGACCTCCTGGGAGTGCTGAGAGGGGTGAGTTGATTTTTTTTAGGTTTTTAGTTGTTTTTTCCTCTTTTGAAGTTTTGTCAGACTTCTTTTTATAAAGCAATAAATCCATTTTCCTCCTGGGTAAGGGATGCCCTTCTAGCATATCAGTTAATGGCTGCATGTGCCTGTTTTGACCTTGAGAAGAAAAGGCAGGACAGCATTTTCTGCCTCTGACCAGCCACAGCCCTACTCATCTGCTCGCCATCTCTCTGGGAGACTGCCGTCTTGGGGTGGGGCGGTGGGCCAGGAAAAGACCTTCCTTCCCCATCCCCAAACAAACAGGGCTTGTGCAGACATCTTGGACGCGACTGCTTCCCCTAGCCAAACAGGCTAATCCCAACCCTCCACCCCTACACAGATTGCCTCTCACCCTTCCACAACCTTGAGGGCTTCTCCTGAGCTCAGGACACAGGGTGAGCCGGGGAGAGCCAAGGACCTGGAGAGAGCAGAGTCAGGATGTGGTGGGAGAAAAAAGGGGAACAGGAGAGGGCAGGTAGGCTGAATTCAAGCCCTGCATTAACACCGGGGCACCTCGAACACACCCGATCGCCTAGGCTTTAGTCCACTCAAATGGTAAAATCAAACTCCCCCTCTCCCCCCAAAAATAACCAAGGAGAGAGAAATAGCTCCACATTTCCCGAACCACTCCTTAGAACACTTGTTTAGTGGTAAGTTAATGGTCATTCTAGTTTTTTCACAAGTTCTATAGTCAAATGTAGGAAAGGCTGAGTTCAAGTCCAGCCCGTTACAATGAAGCCCTTGCAGTGCTTTCTGCACACAAGTGACTCATGAACTCTGTGGCTCTCTGAGAGTGTGGCAGGTTTCCTGCTGAGAGACACCCAGAGCCATCTGACTCTGGTCGTGGCCCAGTGAGCACCCGCAGCAGAAGCTCCTGGGGTGCTGATTAGAAACGTGGGCTCTGGGTCGGGCCTCTGCCTGGGGGGTCCTGGTGCCTCCCTGAGCTTGAGACCCACCGTAGGAGAGGAGTGCAGGTCGGGAAAACAAATGAGCTAGGGCCCTTCCAGCTGGGCAGATGTGGTATTGAGGTTGGGCAGACATGGCCTGTGCTGTCCCCAGCGGTGTCCAAGCCCAGCCAAAATGGAGCTGCTGCCTCGTTCTCCCACCCTTCCGCAGGGTGTGGCCCTCTGTGGGATGAGAAACTAGCGTCGAGGGTGGAAAGCAGTTCAGGGCCAACAGTGTTTGAGGACTCGAGGCATGAAAATGGTCCCAGGGCACAGAGGTTGTGGGTAGCCAGAGAGGTTGGGTACCACCTGCACCCCTGCCACTAATCAGGGGCCATTCTACCCTGACTTTGTACGGAGTTGGCAGTTTACATGTTTCCCTGTTATCACTGAATCATGATGACAATCTAAGAGTTAAATAGTATCCTTATTTTATAGCTGAAAAAAATTGAGGCCCAAACAGGTACAGTAGCTTGCTCAGGGTTAGAACCAGGACTCAAATGGGTCTTAAGTCATTGGGGCGGCCAAGGCCCTCTAGACAGGGACATTCCATTCGGAGCAGCAGCAGCCCCAGGAGCCACCAGGCCTCTGCAGCAGGGAGGCAACTGCCTGAGGAAGGGGAAGCAGCCCAGGCATAGTCTGTTTCTGGGGGCCAAGAGCTTTCTCAGAGGAATCAGTGGGCTTGGTAGAACCGTGTTTGCCCTGGAGGCTGATGGGTACCTGGGGGAGCAATTCCCTGATGACCCCAACCCTCAAGAGGAGTACCCTGAGATGGCAGAGGGGCCGTGGCTGATCAAGGCAGTGGGCACCCAGTGGCCGCAGCACTCCTGTCTTCTCCCTTGTCCTGCAGGCCACTGGAGGGAAGGAGCAGGGAGTGACACCTGGCCCTGTGCTTTCAGAGTGAGCAAGGGGCTGGGCCAGCCTCAGGAGCACTGCCCGGAACCCCTCTCCTCACCAGGCCCTGGGGTCCAGGCATTCCTTTGTGGTTGGCTTCCTCCAACCCTCGAGGCCTCTGACTGCAGCGCCCACTGTCTAGGCCCACACACAGGGCGGGTTGGCCAACAACGTGGCCGCAGGCCCCTGTGGATTCTGGTTTGCTCCATCTGCCTTCCCCTCTTGTACCCTGTATCGTCCTGGTCAAAGAACTATTCTTCTCAAATCCTTGTCATGGCCCTGTGCTGTGCAGTCTGAGGACAGCGTCACATTGCCCCAGGCCCCAAGGACACTGAAATCGGTGGGATATCAAGTACTGGGCTTATGTGTACAGGATTGTCCCCCTAGCAATAGCACAGACACTTTCAGCCACGTTTGGTTTCTAATGCCCTCGAGTGCCAGCCTGTATGAATGAGCAGATAAAGACCAGGAGAGGGGAGAGGACAAGCCGTGACATCCCGTGGTGAAGGGCTCCTGCCAGGACCTCCAGGGAGGCTTCTTCACAGAACTGGCCATCAGGGCCGTCTAAGCAGCTCCCCTCCCTCTGAAGGGTAACAGGACAGGTTCTCATGGGCTCGTGGGGCAGGTAGGTACCTTACCTGTGCCAATTACTGGAGGCCTGACTTATGGATGGTATCCCACAGTCCCCAAATACAGACCATGGGATTATTGGGAGCCTAGGACCCCCCAGTTGAGTAGATTATCCACAGGCTGCAGCCCTCCTGTGGCGTAGGGGGTCAGGTAAGCAGGTGGGCTCTGGAAGCCTGTTACCCCATGCCCTGACTCACCCCAAGTCCTGGGATGAGGACAGAGCTTCCCGAATGTCATGAAGAAGGTGCAGCATCCTTTACGTGGGTGGCCTACCAGGTTCAGGCCTTTCCCTGCCAGCATGGAGCCACTGCCATGCCCCCTGGTCTCTGCAGTTAGTCATTTTCACCTTCCTGGGCAGATCTGGGGCCTCGACCCTTCTCAGAGTGAGGCTCCATCGCCCCATGCCAAGGAAGCAATGAGGGAAGAGCAAAGGTTGGGGGTCTTGGTGGCCTTAGGCACCAGTTGAGTTCAGTTTCTCATCTGTAAAACGGAGGTAGTAATACCTTCATAGCATGGCTAAATGAACATGTAGGTGAGCACCTGCCCCGTAGTATACCTGGCACTTAACAGGCACTTAACAGTAGCATTATTTTTAGGATCCTGGAAGAAGGCAGCTAGCACAGGGAACAAGGCACTCCCCATTCACCCGGCCCACATAACAGGATGCCCACCTTGGGCTGCTCTGACCAGGACAGGCCCTTGGCCAAGTGGAAAAAGTGAAGTCTGTGTCTGCCGACCCCTACCCTTCTCACAACCCCTCTCTGAGCAGAAGCCTTAAGAAATGATTCCCTTGTTTGTTTGTCTTTTGTGGCTTTCACATTTTGGTAAGACTTGGCCAAAAAGCTTCTCAAGATAATTTCTGAATGGTGACAGGTTTATGTTGGGTGGGGTGACTCAGATCATGGTCACATAGGCAGCATCTCTACACCCTGTCCTTGTAAAACTGCTTGGCCGTGTCTCTAACTCTGTGTATGTGTGTGTGTGTTTGTATGTGTGTGTTAGTCTGTGTGTGTGTGTAGGGGGTGTGCTCCGGGTGTGTCGGGGTGTGCACATGTCTGGAGGAGCTTGTCCGTGTGCCTCACTACCTGGATGGAACAGAGTGGGAGGGTCTTGTCTTGCCGAATCCGTTTCCATTGCTGGAAAGATCATCTAGGTAGGCCCGGCCCAAGGACCCAGCCCAGGCCCTCCAAGTGGTGCCTGAAGGGTTAATCCATTCCCTGTATTAACCAGGGTCAATACCATGTCCTTGACAACTCAGCAGCTGACCCCGACTCTTCCCTGCCCCTTTGCTGTTTCTAGCACCTGGCTTACTTCCGGGCACACAGTAAGCACTCAATAAATGTATGCTGAGAATGACTAAGAACTGCTTTCTCCTCGGCTCCTGTCTCTTTCCATGTCGCAAATCCCTTGCCTCTGTCTCTTACCCTGATTCCCTGTCACCTGGCCCCACCCTTCCCCTAGGCTGTGTTTGCTGGTGTGGCGCTCTGCTCTGCCACTTGAAGAACTGTGGGAGGGACAGGGCAGTCACCCACTGGTGACTGCTGGTGAATTCTGGCTCTAAAGAGGGCCCCTTTCCCTTCCCAGAGAAGCCCTGGGGAGATGCCCACCTAGCCAGGGAGGGGAGGGGGCTGCCTGTCTCTCTGAGGCCTGGCCCCCAACCCTGCTGGGGTGAGGGGTCTTGAGGCGCAGGAGAGGGTGTGGGTGGCCTCTGGGGGTCCCTACACAGCAGCCGGGGCAGAAAGACGCTAGATGGAGGTGCATGCGGGGTGCTCCCCGTCAGGGCTGCAGACTGGAACGCTGGGCTCTGCCATATGCCTTTGTCACTGCCTCTCCTTTTCCCACTTGTGGTGGAGACAGCACAGAGAAACACTTCCCCGGGTGAGCAGAGCCACAGCATATGCTCTGCGGTGACAGGGGGCCAGCTGCACCTTGACCTCCATGTCAGGGACACAAAAGGACTCAGTGGGGACTGGGGGGACCCGGAGGCCACAGCCCCCACCTCAAGAGACAGCCTGACACAGCTCCAACCCATGACTGTCATGTGAAAAGAGCCCAGTGCTACCAGATCTGATTTATTCCTACTGGAAATCCTGAGTTTTATATAAAATATCCCCATTTTCAAATGTTGGCTCAAAAGAATTTTTTAAAAAAATCACAGCTGCTCAAATCATTTTTAACCCTATGTAGGCCAAACACTGCCAGTGGCAGGGAGAGAAGAGGAGCTGGCAGAGGACCTCCTGGTCTCTTTTGGGTGCCCAAAGCATCTGCTGTGTATTTCCTCTGCTCCAGCAGAGATGACACTTGGCTCCCTTCTGCATTAGGCTGTGGCCCTATGTGGGCTGGGACCTTTTTCTTTCTACTTTGGTCTCCCCTAGCCTGGCTCATAATGAATGTTGTTGAGTGAGCAAATGGGTTAAACGCTCTAGTTTCTTGAGTGGCCCACAGTCGCTATTTAGGGATGGGGAATTGTCAGGCAAAGCTCAGAGCAGAGCCAGCTCACCCTCCCAGGCCTGAGTCCCTACCCACAGCCTAGCCTGGTCTGACCTGACCAACACTCCTCTGCCCAGTGGGACAAGCTGGACAGCTGGGTCACCTGTCTGTTCTTTTGTCTAGTGTCTGTCTCTCCCCAAGAAGGAATATTTTTTGAAAGCTGGCACCTGCTCTGCCTTGGTCACCACTAAGCCCCCAGTGCCTAGAATGGTGCCTGGCATGGAATAGCTGCTCAGTAAATATCTGGGGATGGAATTTAAAAAGAGATAGAAATAAACAGAAAAGAGGCTGGAACAGACTGGGACAGAGGCTGAGAGAAGAGCATGCTCTCACCAGCCTGGAAGGGACACAGCAAAAGATGGAAACAACGAAACAGTCTCCCCAGGAGACAGGTTATGGGGGTGGCTGTAATCGAGGCAGTGACAAGGGCTAGCGAGGAGAAGCCATGCACGTGGGGTCGAGCTGTGGGGACATGGGGGTCTGGAGCCATGAGATCCACAGACACGTAGACGAAGGGGAGGGAGGAGTTGAGAGAGAGAGAAAGACTGAGACAGAACAGAGAGCAGACAGACGGGGGAAAGGAGACAGCTGCAAAGAGACGATGAAAGAAACACAGGCTGAGGGTGCGTTACCCAGAGTGGAGACAGCAAAAAAGATATAAACAGAGACACAGAGAGATGTGGAGTAGAGAAACAGAACAGAAAGAGAGAGAGAGAGAGAGAGAGAGAGAGAGAGAGAGAGAGAAGGAGGCACAGGGAGAAACAGAAAAATGAAGAGAGACAGTAAAATACAAAAGAGACAGAGAGGAGAGGCAGAAGGAGCTAGAGAAACAGAGAGAAGACAGAGAAGCAACAAAGCAAAGAAAGACACACAGAACAGGAGCCAAGGTAGGAGAATCGCTTGAACCCAGGAGTTCGAGGCTACAGTGAGCTATGATGACACCACTGCACTCCAGCCTGGGCAACACAGCAAGATCTTGGCTCTGAAAAAAGGAAAGAAAGAGACATAGATGTCTGTGACACTTGCTTCTTTCTCTCCCCCCCCCGGCTTTTTTGTTTTTTCTTTTTTTTTAGAGACAGGGCTGGAGTGCAGTGGCCTGATTATAGCTCATTGTAGCCTCGAACCCCAGTCTCAAGTGATCCTCTTGCCTCGGCTGCCAGAGTGCTAGGATTACAGGTGTGAGCCACTAGGCTTGGCCTCATTCCTCTTTTAAGCGTAGAGCATGCAGAAGTAGTTTTGAGGGGCAGTAGTGTCCATCACTTCTCCCTCATAACAAATTTTCCCAATAATAATGAGGAAATTCCATCCTCTGCACCTTTGTTTATGCTAGTTTCCTTCTTGAGATGCCATTCCCTCTTCCTAGCCAAACCTGGTTCACGTCCCCCACGTCCTGGGACACTTCCCATACCTCCTTGAACCTTCTCCTCCACTGTTCCTTGTATCACACATGTTCACTTTTATAGCTATCTCCAGTGGCTACTGACAATTTTCTGCAAACGCCAGGTCTCCACTCCATGAGCTCCTGGAGGGAAGAGGCTATTTCTCAGACAGTTTTATTTATTTATTTGAGACAGAGTCTCACTCTGTTGCCCTGAGTAGAGTGCTGTGGCGCCAGCCTAGCTCACAGCAGCCTCAAATTCCTGGGCTCAAGCGATCCTCCTCCCTCAGCCTCCTGAGTAGCTGGGACTATAGGCATGTGCCACCAAGCCTGGCTAATTTTTTCTATATATATATTTTTAGTTGTCCAGATAATTTCTTTCTATTTTTAGTAGAGAACAGGGTCTTGCTCTTACTCAGGCTGGTCTTGAACTCCTGAGCTCAAGCGATCCTCCCGCCTCTGCCTCCCAGAGTGTTAGGATTACAGGCGTGAGCCACCTCGCCCAGCTGATTGTTTGCTTTTTTATTCTCCACCACTAGCCAGCACAACCCTCCAATCCCACCTTCCCTCAACTCTTATCAGCTAAGGAGCTAGCTTAGCAGTAATTCCTTCCTAATCATCCTGGTCTCAGTCTAAATGCTGCCTCCTTCAAGAGTCTTCCCTGACCACCTGACTAAGGCCACCTACCAAGGCCAAAGTCACCTATTCTTCATAACATTCATCACTACTGGAAGTGATTTCTGTATTCGTTTATATTCTACTTCCTTCCCATTCAGTAAGGGAAATACCTCATTTTTTTGGTCACCCCTGTATCCAAAGTGCCTAGAAAAAGCTGTAGGATGGGGCCAGGTGGTCAATGAATATTTACTGAGTAAGTGAATAAATGGAGTTTTCTTAACTAGATTGCAAGCTCCCAAAGGGCAGGGTTTGCTTGCTCCCTGGAGATAGCCATCATGTGGCATTCGTTACATTACTATTCATTGATATTAGGCAAGGCCCTAATATCCCTAGGAGACCAGGGTCCAGGCCACTTATTTAATCTTAGACTTCAGGTCATAATGTCTCCTTTCTTAGCCATCCCTCCAGGGGCTTGGGCTTGGATTTCTCGTGCTCTCCGTGATCCCACTCTAGGATCTGATGAATGAGTACAATACTCAGGGTGGTCCTGGGGCAGCAGTCACAGCTTGATAGCAATATGGCCACCTGTCTTAGACCTCCCTTCTTGGGAAGCTTGCTCACCCTCTCACCTAGATGCCCTTTGAGCACCCTGACTCAATGAGTCCAACACTGGAGTCATCATCTGCCCCAATACCTGCCTATCCTGTGTTCTCAGCAAGGACAGTACTGTCCATCCAGGCTCCCAGGCCAGCAAACCTGGGTGGTTTTCTCTCCTCCTCCCTCATTCCCATCCTCTCAGCCAATAAGTCCACAGGTCTTTCAGAGTTTACCTTCTGAGTTGTTCCTGAGTCCACCCCTTCCTTTTCTTCCCTCCAACCGCTGTCTTAGTCCACCTTCACCTGGACTTCTGCAGCAGCCCTGTCCTAACTGATCTCCCTGCCTCCATATCCTCTGCTCCAGCCAGCCACCAGAGTGAGCCTTCACACTCTGCTGCTCACATCACTGCTCAGAACCTTAAATGCCTTCCCATGGCCCTTACAATAAACTCCAAACACCTTATCATCACCCACCAGCACCCAACTCCCCTCCCAGCTCCTCAGCCCCCAAACTTTATGCTCCAGTCACTTGTGTCAGTTCCCCAAATGCATGGAGATCCCCCTCTTGCCTCCAGCCTTCACTGCACTCTGCCTGCTGTGCTCTTCTCCCCAGCCTGCCACTGCAGATCTCAGCTGAGGATCTCTTCCTCCAGGATGCCTTCCCTGACTACACCCTTCACACCCCTCTGGTGTACCCCACCAAGGCCATGTTTCACCTCTCACAGCCCTATTCGTTCTAATTGCCTGACTCTGTCTCCCCCAGCTACCCACCTACCCACCCCCATCGACCCTGATTTCCCTAAAGGGCCAGACAGTATCTGCAGTGTTCACCCTCTCAACAAAAATACAGGCTTTGGGACACAACAGACACTCAGCACATATTTACTGGGTGAATGACATTACACTAAGACTGCTGGGTTAAAATCCGAGCCCCATCACATTCCAGCTATGGACTCGCACAAGTCCTTCTCCTTCTCCTCACCTGTAAAATGGGAAGAGTAACAGTACCTTTCTGGCAGAGTTGTTGTGAGGGGCCAAGCACTTAGAGGAGCACTTGCACATAATTGTGGCTCTTATTAATGTTTTTTGACACAACGTTTTTCTGGATGTCAACGCACCCCACCGAGGAGGCCCCAGCATGCAGGTGCATCCCGGCTCGGGCTGCAGAAGAGCGTTTCCACCTAGGACCCTGCCAGACACCTCAGTGTCTCCCCCTGCTGCCCGGGTCTGGCGCACGCTGCGGGCCCACCCTGGACTGCGAGGCCGGCGCCGCGGCCCATTTAAGGCCGGGACGGGGCGTGCCCTGGAAGGCCCCGCCCCCGCGCTGAGGTCAGCGCGCACGGCTGCGTGTGACGCTCTGGTTGCCGCAGAGACGCCCCGCCCCCGCGCGGCGCTGCGGAACCGGAGCTCCGGGCGGCGTCGGCGGCGGCGCGGGAGGCGGCGAGGCCGGGGCGGCAGGAGCCGGCGCGACGACCGCGGCGAGAGCAGCGGGGACGGAGCAGACCACGACGAAGGCGCACAGGCAGCCGGGCCGGGCCGGGCCACGGGGAGAGCGGCCGCCGGGAAGCGGGCGGGAAGCCGGGCGGGCAGCGGGCAGCCACCGAGCCGCGAAGCGACATGGTGGTGCTCAAGGAGTAGTGAGTGTCCGGCCGCTGTGCGGAAGGGAGGAGGAAGGGAGGGTTGGGGATGACGACCAGGGAGGCTGAGGGCCCGGCCGAGGGGACGGAGAGCGCTGGATGGGCGACCCAGCAGGGGCTGAGGGGACAGTGAGGGCCGGACAGGGCCTGAGGTGGGGCCATGGGGGGTAGAGAGGGCCAGACAGCACCTGAAGTGGGGCCCAGGGGGCAGTGAGGGCCGAACAGGCTTGAGGGGAGGTGAGGGGACAATGAGGGCAAGACAGGGCCTGATGTGGGGTCAAGGGGACAGGGAGAGCCAGACAGGGCGTGGGGAGGGGCTGAGGGGACAGAGAGCATGAGATGTGGGGTGGTCCTACAGTGGGAGCTGAGGGATGAAGGGGCCAGCCAGAACTGCAGGCCGGGCTGAGAGGACCGGCGGGAGGGGAGACGGAGGAGTTGTCTTAGGGGCTGAGGACCATGGGACAAGGGCAGGCAGGTCAGGCTGGTAGTGGGGAGGGGTTAGAGGGCTGAACACTTCTAAGGAGGAGGGAAGATCAGATAAGACAGCTCCAGAACAGAGTTGAGATGATAGGGAGGAGTGCTGAGGGGAACTTGGAGCATGAGGAGTGGCAGCCTTAGACGTAAGGAGGACTGTATTAAGTGGGCACAAGGAAAGGACTTCAGAGTCAGGGCCAGATTTGGGTGACAGGGAAAGGGTCTGAAGACATAAAGCAGAAGGGGCTGAGATACAGGGGACTGGAGTGACAAGGTGCCCAAGCAGTAGGTACAGAAGAGGAGACATTTGGAAAAAAGCTTGGGACTTGGGGACACTTGGGTGAGGAGTCCAGAAGATATTGGACAGGGTCTGAAGTGATGTGAGGGACTAAGAAGTTACCAGGGTAGAGGACAGTCCAGAAAGAGTATGTTTATGAATGAATATACCACTTATTGGAGGTGAGGGGGTTACCAAGGCAGGGCCAGCTTGTCTCAGGAGATCCTCAGTCTTTTTTTTTTTTTTTGAGACAGAGTCTTGCTCTGTTGCCCAGGCTAGAGTGCTGTGGCGTCAGCCTAGCTCACAGTGACCTCAAACTCCTGGGCTCAATCAATCCTTCTGCCTCAGCCTCCCAAGTAGTTGGGACTACAGGCATGTGCCACCATGCCCCGCTAATTTTTTCTATATGTTTTTAGTTGTCCAGCTAATTTCTTTCTATTTTTAGTAGAGACGGGGTCTTGCTCTTGCTCAGGCTGGTCTCGAACTCATGAGCTCAAACTATCCACCTGCCTTCGGCCTCCCAGACTGCTAGGATTACAGGCGTGAGCTACCACGTCTGGCCAGGAGATCCTCAGTCTTGGTGCAGAGAGATGGGGAAATTGCTTTGAGGAACAGAGGTGTCCATAAAGCCATAAATTGAGGAAAGACAATGAAGAACAGGGGAGTTCTTGAGTAGTGCCAGGAGGCTGGGAAACTGGTGACTTCCGGTACAGGAGTTACAGGAAGATGAGTTTGCTCTTGCCATCCAGTGGATTAGGTGACAGTGGAGATGTTTGGATTGCTAAATCTTTCAAGTATAAGGTGGCCCATTCCTGAAGCTCTGGTTCTAAGTAAATATCACAGGACTTTTTCCCCAAAGAGGAGAGACTGGGGGTGTGTGTGTGTGTAGAATATGCAGCCAAACGGCTTCCCTGGAGGGAGGGCAAGTGTCAGCGTTGGGCCAGAAGCCCTGGAATTCCGGAAGTGGGAGATGTCCAAGCAGAGAGTGACTTGTGGAACTCTTTTGGTAGCCAGGCAGGTATACAGAGGGCTCTTCCCATTTTGTCAGTGAAGACACTTTGTCCATCCCCACAAGGCTTGCTTCTTGGAGGTGTCTAGGACATTTAGGGCATAGTGTGGAGTTTGGATAACAAAGGGAGCAGAGACCCAGGTGTCATCCCGGCTTGGCACCTCATCTTGACATCTAGTCTGATGTTAATGCAGCCAGAACTCAGAGCTTTATGTGGTGAGGAGGAAGACCCTTAGGATGCCAACAGGAGGAGAACATGGTGCACTTTGGATTTTAATCTTGAATGTCCAGACTAACAGGCTTCTTCCATTCTTCTGATCTTTCTCCTATTCTCAGATGACTGTTAGACTCTGTAGAAATCTGTAGTTTTTAAAAGAAGGTCAGGCAGGGAAAGGAAGGGACCTTCAGAAGAGATCTGAGTGAGTTTTGAAGAGAGGAACTCCTTTCCCGTTCTTTGTTCTCCTCCCCTTGAAGCCTGCCCGGGAAAAGTCCAAGGTGCTGGGGATGCAGAGTCTGCGTGGCACCTGCATTTCCTTCCTGCTCGACTTGCGCCCTGTGTGTACATCCCCGGGTAGGGATGGGGGGGCCTTTGAGCCACTTGGCTGTGGCTGCAGCGCTGCAGCTCTGGGAAGAGTGCAAGTGAAGGTCATGTTGTAGTGAGCACTGCTCCAGTCTCAGCCCAGCAGTGCTCCTGTGGCCCTGTCCTTTGGAATTGTACCCTATTGCTGCTGAAGTGGTTTTGTTCCTAAGGAGTGAGGGAGCAATGTCTGGGTGTGCAGCGGTAACGTAAGCAGCCTCAGAGCACCCTATCAGGAGTTGGCCAATGCCAGTCTTTTCTGGGAGGAGACTCGCGGCCCACCCAGGGTTTGAAGGTTGTCCCTGTTGATTTTTCTGACACTTCCTCTAGCAGGATTCTCCTTGATTTGGTTTCTGCAAATTGTTGGATGTGATTTTTTTCTGCTGTTCTTAAAGATAAAAGGCTTATTGTTTTCTAGGAAGTTTCTTCTGAGGGTGCAGAAATTCTGGCCTCCAAGTTGAGAGTATTTTTCTGCACCGTTGCTTTTCTCTAATGGGAGGTGAGCATTAGTGGCAGCATTCAATAAACTGGAGGATTTACATTATTTGAGTCCTTCTAGAGGAGGGGAGTTGTGAGCAGACAGTAAAGACTTGGAGCCCATTTTGTTTTTCCTGCAACTTTTCTGCTTGGTGCCTTGCCTTAAGTGTGATGTTTTCTTTAGATCTCTCTGTGTGCTTCTTGCTGCTTGGGGGACCTTTGTGGAACTAGAAAATAGTGAGCTGTTTATACCAGTCTGGAGCAAGGAGCCCGAATGACAAACCCGCTGCAGAAGAAGGAGGGCATAGCAGCTCACGCTTCACTAAGCATGCAAGACACAGAAGGGCCCGGAGGATTCCAGCAAGGGTCTGGGGACTGAGACTCTAAGCTTGGGAACTGGCTTGACTTGTATGAGTACAACCAAGGGTTTTTGTCTCAGCTCTCTGAACTCACAGCTTTGAACTCTGGGTTGGCTGGTGGTCTGCATTACAAATGCAAGCCACTCCGGAGAAGCGCTCGCCCTAGCGCCTCTGGAGTTCAGACCCTTGTGGGGATGTTTCTGGCCATGGCTGCTTCATCAGGTTACTGGCGGTACCTATAGCAATTGAGATGGAGAAGCAAATGATGAGTTGGGGTGCCTTTGGACAGCTTCTGGAGGTCAGGGCACAAGTTGGGTGTCCTCTTTCGGTGGCTTTGTAGTAGTAGCTTGTATTGTAATATCCTGCCTTAGAACAGAAGTGGTTGGTTTGTACTCTTAGTGTGATTAAGCCTCCAAGGGGCTCGGCCCCTTCCTAGCCTTTCACCTAGAGGGCTGTTTGCGGGAGGCTGGGTCCACAGAGATGTAAATCCCCAAGGCCTGATTCTCTGGGTCTGAATCCTCACCATGGTAGGCCCTCCTGTGTCAACCTCTCTGTTTTACTGGACTCATTGGCAAGTCTTGTTGGAGAAGATATGGGTGAGGGAGGAGGAAATATGACTCCAAATGTGAGTCAGAGGCTTGGGAAGTAGCCAGTGGGGGACAGGTTTGGACTGAATCACAAGGTTCTAAATGGGGTGCCAGAAGGGTACAGAGGGTCCTAGTCTCGAGGGCCTTCTCTGCTGTGTTTTTTTTCAGTGAGTACAGTGTCATATACAACAGAACATTGAATATTGTTGTAACATGATGCTTTAAGATAGTGGTCCCAACCTTTTTGGCACCAGGGATCATTTTCTTGAAAGACAATTTTTCCACAGACCAAGGATGGGGGGATGGTTTCAGGATGATTCAAGTGCATTACATTTATTGTGCACTTTATTTATATTATTGTTACATTGTAATATATAATGAAATAATTATACAACTCGCCATAGGTTGGGGAACCCTGCTTTAAGAACCTCAGGCAAGTTGCAGAGCCTGAAGTTGATACTATCTTTTCCCTTTCTTATAGTCGAGTCATCCTGCCTGTGTCTGTAGATGAGGTAAGTCTTTTTACTTTCTTTTCCATAGTTGTACATAAGAGCTTATGACCACTGGCTAAGTTGGATTCTGGGTGGCCATATTTTTCATGTATTATAGTTTTTATATTTGTTCTAATGTAGAGATAACCAGTGCTCACTGTGAATTTTCCTGTTGCCACTTTTAGCTGAAGGCAGGCAACTGTGTGCAGCCTGCCCCAAGCTGTTGCCATGCTGCACAACTTTGAATGGAGACTAGACCAGCCTGAGACTGTGCCTGTTTGGGGGCATGTTATTGATAGAATTAAGTGTGTGCATTTCTGGGACCTCCGTGACTCGGCTGGGAAGTGTGCATGGCTCTCTCCGGTTGTACAACAAACAAGCAGGGCAGGAAGTCTCTGCAGCTCTCCCTAGCCACACTAGGTGGCTGCTGGAAAGACGAAGACACAGAACCCTCCTTTTACGGAGGGTAGAGAATAACAAATGGGCTTGGCTTGCCTTAGGTCCTTTTATGGTTCCTGGGTCTGATGTCCCTGCATATGGGGATCTGGCACATAGGCTGTGCTGACTCAGAGTTGGTCTCCTGGACAACAGAAAACTGTCATGGAGCCTTCCTTGTCTTACCCTTTCTATGAACTTCCTCCACTTTCTTCTCCTGTTCTTTGCCTCCTTCTGAATCCACAGCCTCTCCCTAACCCAGCTTCCAGTTAAACTCAAGTTCAGGTGAAGTCTGTTAGCCAGTGTAGCATCCCCAGTCACTGGGCTTCATCTCTCTTTCCTGCAGTGTCAGCATGAAGCTCTTGCGATAACTTCCACTCTGTTCCAAATATGAACTAGACCTTTGAAAAATGAAATCAGGCCAACAGAGCCTGCAGCACTCTTTAGCTGAGACAAATATCCAAGCTTGTTGGCCCCCAAGAGGAGTGGGCAGACATTGGCCCACTAGAGGATTGCCTCCAGTGGTGGGCTGCATGTCTGATAAGAGCTGTGGAGACCTGGGAGAGGGGCCTGAGGTGGGCGTTGACCATGATCTGGAGGTTCTGGGAAGGAAAGATAAGAAAAAGAGACTGGGGAACCTGGGAATAAGAGGGGATAGCTGGATTGATGCTGTGATCTATGGAGGCCCTGGAAGTGTACCTGGGGCCTGGGAAGCAGGAGCCTGGGCTCACAGGTATTGGCTTGGAGGGGTCTGTTGACCCACCTCTTTTGGGGGCCTTACTGTCTTTATTAAAAATAGCAAGTGATGATTTTCCAAACCAGAAGGCCAAGCAGGAAAGCCCAGCATGTCCCTCCCTGAAACTTAGCTGCTGGGGGTCCAGTGACCTCTTCTCTGCTGTACAGGATGATCTCCGCCCCAGTCAGAAAGATGTTCCCCCGGAACCCAGGATTTCCTCACCACTCCTCATGTGGTGTTTAGGGTTTTGTTTGTTTTTATTTATTTATTTTTGAGACAGAGTCTTGCTCTGTTGCCTGGGCTAAAGTGCTGTGGCATCAGCCTAGCTCACAGCAACCTCAAATTCCTGGCCTTAGCAATCCTTCTGTCTCAGCCTCCCTAGTAGCTGGGACTACAGGCATGCGCCACCATGCCCAGCTAATTTTTTTTTTTTTTTTTGAGACAGAGTCTCACTTTGTTGCCCAGGCTGGAGTGAATGCTGTGGCATCAGCCTACCTCACAGCAACCTCAGTCTCGTGGGCTCAAGTGATCCTATTGCCTCAGCCTCCCAAGTAGCTGGGACTACAGGCATGTGCCATCATGCCCGGCTAATTTTTTCTATGTATATTTTTAGTTGGTCAATTAATTTCTTTCTATTTTTAGTAGAGACAGGGTCTTGCTCGGGCTGGTTTCGAACTCCTGACCTCAAGTAATCCACCCGCCTCCGCCTCCCAGAGTGCTAGGATTACGGGCGTGAGCCACCGTGCCTGGGCTAATTTTTTTAAATATATATATTTTTAGTTGCCTGCTAATTTCTTTCTATTTTTAGTAGGGATGGGGTCTCACTCTTAGGCAGGCTGGTCTTGAACTCCTGACCTTGAGTGATCCTCCCGCCTCTGGCCTCCCAGAGTGCTAGATTATAGGTGTGAGCCACCATGCTGGGCCTGGGCTCTTGAAATGGATTTTTTTTATAGGGAGTTTCTTGATGGAACAAAGGGTGGGATTGTCTCTGAGAGTTATTGCAGGCCTAGGAGAGCCAGAACTGTCCTGTGGCACCTCTTGGCTGCTCTGCAGTAAGGCTTAGAAGGGCCAGAACACTGATTGCTTATGGTGGGGCCAAGAAGGGAAAGAAAGGGGAACTCCTGCCTTCAGAGTGTCCACAATCAGTAGCTTTTGGCTTGTGATGTATTTTTTTTGCAGCATTGAGGAAGTGGTGGTGGTGGTGGGGTGGGGTAAAGCCTAAAGTCTAAGCAGAAGCCTGGGAAGTGAGGGCTGGTTAGGACTCATGTGTCTGCCTGGTGCTGGTCAGCTCATTCTCAGCAAGAAACTACTGATAAGAAAGCAACACATGGGCTGGGCGTGGTGGCTTACACCTGTAATCCTAGCACTCTGGGAGGCTAAGGCAGGCGGATGGATCGTTTAAACTCAGGAGTTTAAGACCAGCCTGAGCAAGAGCAAGACCCTATCTCTACTAAGAAAATAGAAATAAATTAGCTGGACAACTAAAAAAAAAAAAAATATATATATATATATATATGTATGTATAAAATTAGCTGGGCATGGTGGCGCATGCCCATAGTCCCAGCTGCTCGGGAGGCTGAGGCAGAAGGATTGCTTGAGCCCAGGAGTTTGAGGTTGCTATGAGCTAGACTGACACCATGACACTCTAGCCCGGGCAACAGAATGAGACTCTGTCTCAAAAAAAAAACCACACAACACACAGCCTAGGTAGAGTTGAAGCAGAAGCTGCTCTTTTGAAAGCTTGAAGCTTAGTTGCAGAAGATCAGAAAAATCTTGAATGGGGCAGCTGAAGAAGAAATAAGTAACCATTAACCCTCTCCGAGTCTTTGTCAGTAACCCCATCTTGACTCGCGGTTTCCATGGGAATAGCCCAGCATCGCGTGACTGGTGGATTCACTTCCTAAATTGAGGCCATGAGTTGAGGCCCTTGGAGTTTTCTGATTTGGGGGAAAAGAGAGGAAAGATAAAAAGAGAAGATCATGTCTTTATAATCATTCTGATGGCTTGAATCAATATTTTGGGGACAGAATTAGCTTCTGGCTGGCCAGAGCCTTTGGGCTAATGCTGCACAGAGTTTCTAGAGATTCTGCAGCAGAGCCAGAAAGCACTGGCTGTTTGACATGGGTGTGTCCACCATGGTGCCTGGCTCAGGTAGGCCCACCTGCTACTGTGGGCAGTGCTGTTTTACTTTTTGTTTCCTGAGATTCATGGCACCATTCCCACCCCCCCACCCCCACTGCTGTGGTACCTGGCCTGACCGGGCCATGTGGGTGGGACCAGCAACTGTACTGTTTTTGATGACGTTTCATGTCAGCGTTTCAGGCCCACCCACTGCATCTACCTGAGCTCCCACTCCCAGATTGCCAAAGTAGTGGAGTCTTTGTTTTTCTCAGCTGAATGGCTTAGTTCTTTGGGACAAGAGAACCAATCTCAAGGGCAAGGAGCATTGTCATAGGCCCAAGTAGGCTGGAATCCTGGTCTTCTTGGGGTTCTTTATCTGATTTAATGGTCTGACCCCCACCTCTATCCCGTCTGAGTCTGACTGCTTTCCAAGGGTGCAGAGCAACTATGTCAAAGGGGACTCCCTGACATGAAAAGTGTCCCTCACTTGTAGCTTGTGCTCACCAGTCTTTCTTACCCCTTTGGATTAACAAAACTGCCTTCAGTTGTCTCATTGGGATTAAAGGATCAGAATATCAAGAGAGATTAAAGGGGAAGATGCCAGCCAACAGGCTGATCCTCTTAGAACCTGCCCTCTGATTCCTGCAGCTAAGAGAAAGCGAATGAAGGCGATTAGTCTCTGCCTGGGGGACCCCCACCCTGCCGTTAAGTAGCACCACTAGCCAAAAACCTGGTCCCCTCTACCAGGCCCTCTCCCCAGCCTGACCTTCAGGATTGCTGAGTCAGTGGTTAGATGTTCTTATGACTCTTCTCTGAAACAGTTACTACTCTTTCTTAGGAACCCCTGGCTCAACCAAACCTAACACGCTTGGCTGGGGCTTTCATGTGTGCCTCAACTAGGTGGTAGAAATGCATAGGGATAGTTTGGGGTTCTGGGGGACATTGAGGCAACACTTATGTTGCTCAGGATTAGCAAGGTCAAGGTGACTGCCTGTCATCAGATGTTCTTCTTTTATGGGATTGACTGAGCCCTGATTATTTGCTTGGGCCTTTTCTTGGCACTTTGTATGGGATTTTTCCTTTGGAAGTTGGGACTTTTTTAGCTTTGTGGTGAACAGTGAATTGACCTGGTCCTCTGCTTCACCTTCCAGACTTTGCCCAGAAATTTCCCTGTGGTGCTTAGGAAGCTGCCTGGTAGAGCAGGCTTCCAAGTTTGAGGTGAGACAGTGCTGGAAGCTGCCTCTTCTGGAAGCTGCCTCTTCTCCTTGCGCTTGCAGGCAGTGATTTAAGTGCCAGCTGCCCAGAGAATCTGCCTCTCTGTGTTAATCATAAATAGAGAAGAATGCTTTTCCTTCACCCCTGGAGTACCAGCAATTTGGGGAGAGGGTAGAGAGGGTGAGGAAAACTTTTATGTCCCTCCCACTCCTCCAGCTTGTTGGGTAATCACGTCCCTTTTTTTCTTTTTCTCTTTCTCATATTCCCTAAAGTGATGTGCTTGATTGGCACTGTCAGTGATAGGGAAGTTGCATCCCTTGGTGTAGACATAACTTCCTGCATTAACTGTTGCTGTTTGTTCTCTTTTCATCTTATTTCTCCCTCCAGTTTCCCTCAGAGAAAAGGGAGCACAAGGGCCAGGCCTGGGCACTGCCTGGGACTCCAGGTCTTTGGACCTAACACTGTAGCTGTCCTCATGGGGTCAGAGGAGGCCAATGATCTTGACTGGTGACTTGATAGGGTGACATGTGACCCAAATAAAGGAAAAACAGGCTTTTGCCATCTAGTAAGTGCCAATACAAGGTACACCCAACTGGCACGAACTGTTGGGTAGGAATCTGTACTATCTAATATGGGAGCAGCAGCACTGGCTGCAGCCCTACCAGGAATCCAGAAAACTTCACGAGGTATAGTTGCCTGAAAGACTCTTTGAGCCACTTATGGGGTAAGGAGGGGCCCCACACTGAAGAAAAAGCAAGAAGATGAGCCAGTTTTACTGCAAAGGTTGTGGAATTCACAGAGCCCTGGGCAACTTTCTTTGACAAGATATAGTGTCTTAGGATCTGTTTAAATGAATGGAATAAAGAGATTTCCAGCAACCCACCCAGATCTTGTTTTGGGATCTTAATACCGCCCCCTACCTTGGACTCTGTAACCTGTTTTCTGGATGGTGGTGTGAAGTTAAGTATATTCACCTGCCTTTTTAAACCCTTACGCATGATGTGAAAATGGGAAGGAGGAAATTAAACACATCTAATGGCTAAAGGGAAGCCATGGAGCAGCATTCTTGTTGCTTTGGGTGGATTTGAGCAAGGCCCTGTGTGAAACTCCAGAATGAGCTCCTGGATGAGGGCACCCCAGAGTGATCTCACTGGACAGTTACTGGCAGCTGGACTATATGTAACTGTTAAGAAGATTCTGTGTTGAGGATAATGCCTGTCTCTCTGTTCCTTTAGTATCAAGTAGGGCAGCTGTATTCTGTGGCTGAGGCCAGTAAAAATGAAACGGGTGGTGGTGAAGGCGTGGAGGTCCTGGTGAACGAACCCTATGAGAAGGATGGTGAGAAAGGCCAGTACACACACAAGATCTACCACTTACAGAGGTATGTGACTTCGGCAGCAAGGCCAGATGCTGACCTGGTTTGCAGGTGATGATAATGGCTAATTGAGGGTGTTTCCAGGTTATTAGCTGGTTGCTCAAGTTGCTTCACCTGTCAGAGTGGATGTAGGTGGTACTTTGTTCATTTAAAGATTGTTTTTTTTTAAAAAAATAGAAGTAATTCTTGCTCCACCAGACCCCCAGTCCTCAGAAGTGATAGTGTTTAGTTTCTTGTGGGCCTTTTCAGTGTCTATGACTATAGAAGTGTGTGTGTGTGTGTGTATGTATAAAAATGGGTGTTCATTTCCTTTATTTGTTTATTTATTTATTTTTTTTGAGACAGGGTTTTGCTCTGTTGCCCAGGGTAGGATGCAGTGGCAACATCATAGCTCCCTGCAACCTCAAACTCCTGGGCTCAAGCGATCCTCCTGCCTCAGCCTCCCAAGTAACTGGGACTACAGGCACACATCACCATGCCTGGCTAATTTTTCTAATTTTTGTAGAGTCAGGGGTCTCACTATGTTGCTCAGGCTGATCTCAAACTCCTGGCCTCAAGCTATTGTCCTGCCTTCGCCTCCCAAAGTGCTGGGATTACAGGTGTGAGCCACCGTGCCCAGCTGCCTTTATTATTTTATTTATATAGCTGGGATCATACTATACATACTATTCTTTTCTCTTTTTCACTTATCATATCATGGCTGCCTTTCACTGGCAGCATAATCTGCCTCAGTCTTTAAAGTACACATAGTATTCATAGTATTGTGTTGCATAGATGTGCTACAAGTTGTTAACTAGTCTCTCTTGATGTGTATTTATAGTCATTTCCAGATGTCTACTAATCCAGTAAAAGTTCTGCATAAATCTTTTGATGTATTCGTAAATCTGTAGTAAATGTTCCTAAAAGTAGAATTGCTGGGTCAGGTAGTATTTTAAATTCTGATACTGTGAAATCAGCTGCCAGAGAAATTTCGGTACCTTTCTTTGGATCAAAGGCATAAATATTTTAAAATGGAGTTTGAAATGATTTGTATACCAAAATCCATAGCAGACCACACAAATTTGCTGAATCCCTAACCAAAACAGTAATGTTTCAGTAAACCATGAGAAGACCCAAAGGATGTTGAAAGCCATAGTAAACATATACCAGCTTAAATGGAAGTCAAACCATGCTAGTTTTAGAAACTATCCATGACTAGAAAAAATAAACCTGATTCTTTTTTAAATTGTGATAAAGTATATATAACATAAAATTCACTATTTTAACCATTTTTAAGTATACAATTTAGTAGCATTAAGTACATCCACACTGCAATGCAAACTTAAACCTAAATCTTAATTTCTAATCACTAAACTGAATTGATACCGATTTAATTTTCATTTGGTAAAATCCCTGATTTACTGAAGTCTCGCTCTGGTGATATCAAAGTGCTAACCCAGAGGGGTCCAGGATTTTGCAGTGCCAGAGCCAGGAGGAGAGCAACACTGCAAAGTGGGGCAAAGCTCACCGTGATGCCATTTTCCTGTCAGTGTACTCTTTTTCCTCCATGCCTCCTCTTGCTCTCCTTCTGGTATTTGTATTTTTTTTTTTTTGAGACAGAGTCTCACTCTGTTGCCCAGGCTAGAGTGCCGTGGCGTCAGCTTAGCTCACAGCAACCTCAAACTCCTGGGCTCAAGCGATCCTCCTGCCTCAGCTTCCCAAGTAGCTGGGACCACAGGCATGAGCCACCATGCCCAGCTAATTTTTTCTGGGTTTTTTTTAGTTGTTTGGCTAATTTCTTTCTATTTATAGTAGAGAGGGTGTATCCCTCTTGCTCAGGCTGGTCTCGAACTCCTGAGCTCAAGGGATCCTCCCACCTCAGCCTCCCAGAGTGCTGGGATTACAGGTGTGAGTCACCGTGCCCAGCTATATTTTTTATTTTTAAAAAATATTTTTTAGAGATAGTGTCTCACTCTCTCTCCCACGCTGGAGTGCAGTAGCATGATCATACCTCACAGCAGTCTTGAACTCCTGGGCTCAAAGGATCCTCCCACCTCAGCCTCCTGAATAGCTGGGACTACATGTGTGAGCTACCGCACCCAGCTTTGGTATTTGTATTTTTAAAAGAAAATTTTGAAAAGAGATGATGAAGTTGATATTTTAGGCAGAGGGGCCAATTGGTTCCTCAAACTCAGTTGGCCCAACCAAAATGGCAGAGAGGAGGTCTGTGCATATAGATGGTGGGATCTGTCTTACCTTCTTCTTGCAGGAAAGAGTATAAACTTTGAGCTGCTACCACTACTCTCTGTAACACCAAAATACCCAACTACAAAAAAAAAAAAAAAAATCCAACAGCGACTGCCACCACCACCTCTCCGTATGAGGACGAAAGAAGCCTTACTGTGTCAGCCGTCTAGTTGCCCAAATCAGAAACATAAGCTCACCACCGCACTCTTCCTTGACCCTCACATCCAATCAAGTTCTGTTAACTACATCTCCTTAGTATCTCTAACGTGTCCATTTCTTTCCTGGACTACTACAGCAGCGCCTGACTGGTCTCCCTACCTTCTGGTTATCTGCACAGCTTTGAGTGTTCTGTCTGGAAGGTCTGTTGCTCCCCAGCTTTAAAACTATAGATGGCTTCCCTTTGCCCTTGGGATGAAGTCCATATTCTCTGACATACTTTACAGGATTATGTCTTCTTGTATTCCCTGCCTCATAACTTACACGAGCTACTCAGAACTTCTCCCTTGTTCTAGCTTTTCCCACCCTACTCCCATCCTTTTGTCTAGCTTAGTCCCACTCTTTACTCCATATGTTCATTCCATCCCAACTTTCCCCAAGGTGGCTGGCTGCCTGGCGCACCATGCATCCCCCACCATGTTTCCACCGTGCTCTGCCCTTCAGGGCCCCGTGCCCACCCCATCATGGCACATATTTATAGTGTTGGACAACACTGGTTAGCTATACTACCCACTAGACTGTAAACTGCTTGAGGGTAGGAGTGACATCTGTTTGGTTTCTATATGTGTCCCCATACCTGGCACACACAGGAATACTTGCCTGAATGAGTGTGACTGTGAGTGAGTGAATCTCAGGACTACTCTGAGTGCTGTGAGTTAGCTCTCTACTGTAGTTAGTGCTTTTTGCTTAGGCTTGAGGCACTAAAGCTGATGAGATTGCCAGAACCTGCCAAAGACTGTATAGATAATAAGTTAAAAACCAAGGAAGGGCTGAGCACAGTAGCTCACGTCTGTAATCCCAGCACTTTGGGAGGCTGAGGCAGGAGGATCACTTGAAGCCAGGAGTTTGAGACCAGCCTGGGCAACATAGTCAGACTCCATCTCTAAAAAAAGGGGGGGGAGGGGCTCATACTATACATGTTGTTCTATAACCTGAGACAACAATTGTTTTTTCTTTTTTTTTTTTTTTTTTGACACAGAGTCTTGCTCTGTTGCCGGGGCTAGAGTGCTGTGGTGTCAGCCTAGCTCACAGCAGCCTCAGACTCCTGGGCTCAAGCAATCCTTCTGCCTCAGCCTCCTGAGTAGCTGGAACTATAGATGTGGGCCACCATGCCTGTCTAATTTTTTTTATTTTTAGTAGAGATAGAGTCTTGCTCTTGCTCGGGCTAGTCTCAAACTCCTGATCCTCCCAAATCAGCCACCCAGAGTGCTAGGATGCCTGAGATAAGAAGAATTGAATAGAAGAAAATATTTAGTCTTTTCTAAATATTTAGAAAAGAGGCTAATGGGAGGTAGATGGCCGTGAGGCCCTCTTGGCCTCTCAGAACTGACAAAAACAGATTAGATCATCTTAGGTCCTATATTCCAAGTTAGTCAGCCAATCACCCTGGGCCATAAACCTAGACTGGTACATGATCAGAGGTAGCTCCTTTATATATCATCCTTGTACTGTGCAGTATAATGCCCTGAGCCCAGCGAGCTCTGGAAAAATGTGTAATGCTAATTTAATGGCTACTAAGCACATGGCAGGTAGCCCAGGGTCTCATATGCTGTCCTGTTCCTGGTGGGTGGCGGGGCACGTTGTGGGTAGCGGTTAATAGCCAGTGGAGCTGGGGTGTCCGGCTTAGACAGGCGGCTTCACACACAAAGTAGTAACCTGCTTATCTCATGGAAACTTGCTTGTCAACTCCCCACTGAAGAAGCTGGATCTTTGACCTGAAGCATGTGATGTAAAATCCTTTTGTTTTCTTCCTCTCTCTTCCATTTCTTTTCATAACCCCTTTTTTTTTTCACTATAGCAAAGTACCCACGTTTGTTCGAATGCTGGCCCCTGAGGGAGCCCTGAATATACATGAAAAAGCATGGAATGCCTACCCATATTGCAGAACTGGTGAGTGCCCATGCGGCTAGAAGCTGGAGTTTGGACCTCTAGGTGGACGAAGGTCTGGTCACATAGGCCCAGGGGTGGGGGTGCTTTGGGGCTTTGTGTCCCACACTCATTTTCCAGATTAAGCAGTAAAAGGATGAAGTTAAGTTAGGGGCTCCCTTGGCTGGTGGTGAGAAGTGTTGTCCAGCACAACTTGTAAGTCAGTGGGGTGGGAACCACCAAGTAGTCACAGCCTGAGATCGCACAGAGCCAGCCCTATTATTTAGTGTTGGTGTGGTAATTTTGATTGTTTTCACTGATTACAAAAGTAATGTTCTCTGTATACATTTTGGAAAATAAAAACAGAAGAAAATAATCACTCATTATTCTAACATTTTAGTATATTTTTTCTAGTCCTTTTTTTTTTTTTTTTTTTTTTTTTTGAGACAGAGTCTCGCTTTGTTGCTCAGGCTAGAGTGAGTGCTGTGGCTCAGCCTAGCTCACAGCAACCTCAGACTCCTGGGCTCAAGCAATCCTACTGCCTCAGCCACCCAAGTAGCTGGGACTACAGGCATGCGCCACCATGCCTGGCTAATTTTTTCTATATATATTAGTTGGCCAATTAATTTCTTTCTATTTATAGTAGAGATGGAGTCTCGCTCTTGCTCAGGCTGGTTTTGAACTCCTGATCTCGAGCAGTCCACCCGCCTTGGCCTCCCAGAGTGCTAGGATTACAGGCGTGATCTAGTCCTTTTTTAATGCATACACACACATAATTTCCAGACACATTTTCTAGTGCCTTGGCACCTTTAGTGCCATGGTGTTAGGCTAGCACACAGCAACTTCAAACTCCTGGGCTCAAGCAATCCTTCTGCCTCAGCCTCCCAAGTAGCTGGGACTACAGGCATGCACCACCATGCCTGGCTAATTTTTCTATATATTTTTAGTTGTCCAGCCAATTTCTTTCTAGTTTTAGTAGAGACGGGCTCTCACTGTTGCTCAGGACTGGTCTTGAACTTCTGACCTTGAGCGATACTCCCACCTTGGCCTCCCAGAGTGCTAGGATTACAGGCATGAGCTACCATGCCTGGCCCTAGACAAACCTTTAGATCATATGATTACTGATTTTTAAATTGCTCGTTTTTCTTCAATAAACAGAGAACATTTTCCCTGTCACTGGGTGGCATACTACTTTTAAAAATTACTCATGGCTGCATAGTATTCTATAATATGAATTTTCTGTGAGCTTTTAAAACCATTCTCTTATTGTTAGATACATTTTCCATTTTAATGGGGCATATTTGAAAACACTTGAAAAGCAGCATTGAGGTCCAGGGCTCTTGAGAGAGGCAGTCATAGGAAAGGGCCAGTGGAGTGACCTTCCTGCCTTGGGGAAGGACCAGGCCTAGAAGCAAGAAAAGATAACAAAGGAAACACTGATGTTGTTGGGGAAAAGTTGAAATAAGCTCAATTTTTTTATGACAAAGGATTTAGAGCCAGCTATCCCCCAGGTATGTTATGTACACATGGAGTGTGCATGGCAGAATCTTTGGTGGGGGTAGGGGGATGTCACTGCTAAGAGCTTATGCTGAACTAGCATGTTCTATAATTGAGGTTAGGGGTGCAATTATTTTCTTAATCTTGGCCAGTCTCCTGTCCAGAGTTTCTGGAAAGGAAAGATTTGAACCTTCACAGAGAACTTATTGTAGTCTAGACATTTTGGGATTCCTTTAGAGTATTTCAGACTCTTAGGTTTCGAAGATTCCTAGGTTTTGACGGCCATCTAGGGGTAGACCTCTTTACTGGTACTGATTCCTAACCCTGGGGGGTTCCCTAAAGGTCCCCTGGGACTTGTTTGTGAGGTGAGTGACCTTTCCTCCAGCCAACCTCCATTTGTTGGCACAATCCTGGCCGGGGTCCTCCTTCCAGCCTGTGCTTATCTAGTACAGATAAGCTTTGTTTGTTGGGTCCTGGCACTCCCTAGATTGTATCTGAGGAGGATACAATCCTTTTGTGACTTTCTGTGGACTTTGGGAATGACTAAAATCCAGAGCACAGGGTCATTGCTCTTTCCAGTCCTCAGGGACCCTGTACAGGTTCAAGAACCTTCTATCGGGAGATACACATTCATCGGTGGGACCTGAGATGTGTAACACTTAAGCATTTTATTGCTGTAACTAAAAATGCACACTTCTCTACTCCCTAAGCATTAGGCAGGAAGCTGTTAAATTCCTGGAAATGAGTTATGCACATACATTCTTAAAAGACAGTGTGTAGCGTGGCTGGGTGTGTCTGGTCTAGGGCCAAAGGTGGATTTTCTTGATGTCTAAGAGAGTTGCAGTGAGCATGCGCTGTAAAAACCTTAGCCAAGTTGGCATAAAGGAAGCAAACAGAAAGGATGGACATCTTCATGCCTGGGGCAGGTTTCTGGGTACACAGCTTGTGCCAACTGAGAGATGCCACTGTCCTCTTTGTAATTCTGGGGAGAGTGTGCTACAGCTGATGTGTGGGCATTTTTCTACACATTAAATGTTAGTTCACATACTGATCCCTGACCAAAAAAACAAATTAATAAATACAATTTCTAAACACTTCATGAAGAAGAGAGACAGGGAGTGGGGGAGCAAAGGTTGCTTTCCTCAGTGGGTACTGACCTCATAGTCAGGATCTACTGTCGGACAGAATGAATATATAGAACCTTAGATCTGTTCGGTTAGACATTTGCTTTTTTAAAATAAGAAATGTGCACAGGCAAGGAAGGCTACTTTCTAGTTCCCTCTGGGGATGGGAGAGAAAGTATTAGTTCAGATATCTTAGCTTGGCCTGAGTAGGTCAAAGTTTGAGGTGAGATGGATAAAGAAGTGTAGAGTAAAATTCCCCACCTATTGTAAGGCTTTACACTTACTCTGAGTGGGATAAAAACAGATTTAGAATACCCTACTCATTTCTGCTTTCTGTTCTCCCAGTTTATTCCTCTCTCTGTCTCTTTTTCCCTTGAAGTTGATGGGCTGGGGCATGAGGAGGGGTAGGATGGGGGTTGGTCTGTGACTGAAACTGGGAAGAGGAGAACCTGCGATTGGGTTCCTCCTTCCGCCTCTCCCTGGAACCTTTTTTTTTTTGAGACAGAGTCTCACTTTGTTGCCCAGGCTAGAGTGAGTGCCGTGGTGTCAGCCTAGCTCACAGCAACCTCAAACTCCTGGGCTCAAGCAATCCTGCTGCCTCAGCCTCCCAAGTAGCTGGGACTACAGGCATGTGCCACCATGCCCGGCTAATTTTTTCTATATATTTTTAGTTGGCCAATTTCTATTTTTAGTGGAGACGGGGTCTCACTCTTGGTCAGGCTGGTCTCTAACTCCTGAGCTCAAACAATCTGCCCGCCTTGGCCTCCCAGAGCGCTAGGATTACAGGCGTGAGCCATGACACCCGGCCTCTCCCTCGAACCTTAACCTGCTGGATACAGTATTGCTAACCCTCGCTTTTAAAATACCTTATTAGTCTTGCTTGGAAAGCCTATTTTCCAACTGCAGAGGGTTTCCTGAGGCTTTCCCCATGTCCCCAGGGGTGCAGTTTGAAGAAAAGGGAATGCTGTGAATGCAGAGGTGCTTGGAGGGGCAGAGAGGGCTAGAGAAGGTTTGGGGATAATTGTTTGGTCACCTAAGTTGGCATTAAAGGTCTGAAAGGGTCATCACCCTCATGTGTTCAGAAACCCAATTGGTCAGACCTGAGTGGATCTCTTTCTCACAAAGACTACTGTATAAAAACCCCAAAAGATCTATGAAGCCATACGGAAATATAAAATTACTAATGAAACCAGATAGTCAGAATACCAACATGCAGTGGAAAATGTCCATTCGGTTAAGTGATCAGATTCTTATGTCCATTGATCAGCACATTCTGTCCTGACAGAGGCCAAACTAGAAGGAGAGAGTTTCTCAGAGAACATGGATTCAGAATAAGGTGGTTGGTTGGAGACGCTTAGTGGCTAGTGTCATCAAACCAGACCAGCCTGATACTGCTGTCTCCACTCTAGGGATAGAGCTGCTAGATGTGCCCATACACAGGCCAGGGCTCCTGCTTCCAGGATAGCACTTGGACTTCCCATCATTTCCTTTTTTTTTTTTTTTTTGAGACAGAGTCTCACTTTTTTGCCCAGGCTAGAGTGAGTGCCGTGGTGTCAGCCTAGCTCACAGCAACCTCAAACTCCTGGGCTCAAGTGATCCTACTGCCTCAGCCTCCCAAGTAGCTGGGACTATAGGCACGTGCCACCATGCCCGGCTAATTTTTTCTATATATATTAGTTGGCCAATTAATGTCTTTCTATTTATAGTAGAAACGGGGTCTCGCTCTTGCTCAGGCTGGTTTCAAACTCCTGACCTCGAGCAATCTGCCCGCCTTGGCCTCCCAGAGTGCTAGGATTACAGGCGTGAGCCACCGCGCCCAGCCTCCATTATTTCCTTTTTAAATTATTATTATTATTTATTTTTTTGAGACAGAGTCTTACTGTGTGTTGCCTGGGCTAAAGTGCCGAGGCATCAGCTTAGCTCACAGCATCCTCAAACTCCTGGGCTCACGCAATCCTCCTGCTGAGTCTCCAGAGTAGCTGGGACTACAGGCATGCGCCACCGTGCCCGGCTAACTTTTTCTATATTTTTAGTTGTCCAGCCAATTTCTTTTCTTTTTTTTTTGCAGTGGAGACCAGCTCTTACTCAGGCTGGTCTTGAACTCCTGAGCTCAAATGATCTGCCTGCCTCAGCCTCCCAGAGTGCTAGGATTATAGGCGTGAGCCACCACACCCAGCCCCATCCTTTCCTTTTTAAACATAATTATCTTCAAGCTGATAACAGGACAGTTTTTTCAATATAGGCCTTTTAGTTATCATCTTAATCTGGTGCTTTCTTCCAAGTATCTTTCATTGTTTTTAGGGAAATTACTGATAGTCTTTTGGGTTATTTCTGTACAGGGTAGACTCTTTTTTTTTTATGAATATGGAATTCCAGCAAAGGGTTGATTCTTATACCCATATTTCAGCTTTCCCTCATTTCAGTCTCAGAGGAAACCATAGTTTCAGTTTTGAGTTATGGAGTTTGTTAGCCCCGTACACTCTCCAAACATGGCAGTGTGGCATCCATCAGAAACTGAGGTAGCTCCTAAATTCAGAGGGTACAGTATGACCCAGGCTTTGTCAGGAGGAGAGCTAGTCCATTCCCCAGTGACATGAGAGCTGCAGTCATTTTCTCTAATAAATAATTGAACCGTGCTTTCCGAGGGGTTCCCGTTACAATGAGCAGGAGTACAGAGCGTGGGAGGTTTGGTTACAGTGAGAGGAAGGATGCAGAGGCAGATAGACAGTGCCTGGCCTAAAGTGCCCTGCTCTGTGCCTTGGAAGGTGTTGGGTGGGGCACCCTGATGATGCCCTGGTGACAGAGTGATGGGTGGCAGTGTCTTGGCTGATCAGAGCCTCTCCCCTTCCTTGCCCCACTGGAGAGAATCCCAAGA
This sequence comes from Mirza zaza, assembly GCA_008750895.1. NCBI lineage: Eukaryota > Metazoa > Chordata > Mammalia > Primates > Cheirogaleidae > Mirza > Mirza zaza. The sequence goes on from VSMD01129713.1 coordinate 47,088, forward strand.
AGCCCATAGTGGCATTGCTTTAATTAAATTGCATATTTGGTCTTTTGGGATGTTTATATGAGTGAAACTTGAGGGTTGGTGCACTGAGCTATTTCTGACTTGCTGGAGCTTGGAAGTGACTATGGAGTAAGCCACAGGGAGTGGAGAAACTCTGCCATTCATGGTCCCTGGGGTTGGGGGGCAGATATATTCTTCATCTTCATTAATCTTTTTCTCTCTTCTTTCCATGTTCTTGCCTTGGAGCAGTTATTACAGTAAGTATTCTCAGGGGGGTTGGGAGTGTAGATGATTTATAAGAAAAGGGGAAATAAAAGTATAACTACACTGGTGATCCTGGGTATTCTCCTCTTTCACTTGGGTGATGTTTGGAGTTGTTCAGGTAAACTCTTTCAGTCCTAATGAAGAGCTTATTAACTGGCATGGCAACCTCCTGCTTTAAGCTGCGTTGGCATGTGGCTTTATCAGGCCCATCCTGTGAGTCTGACATGTTCAGGATGGCTCAAGGCTTTCCCTCCCCTCCCCAGTTCATGCCTTCTCAGGGTTGTAGAGAAATTTCAGGTCAGCTGACATGATTGACATCCATTTCTTGTTTGGGCATCTGTTGACCACAGTGGGCACTGACCTTTAGCCAAATTGTGACATAAACAGGGTTTCTCTTCCATCACCATCCTTCTGTCCGTGCCCCTCCTCTCCATGCTTCAGTATACTCATCCTAGTGCCTTGTCCCTGATAGTAAATATAGGCAGTTTCTGGGAAACTAATTCCTACTGAGAAGCTAATGGGTTAATGTGTTCCTCCTTAAGTAGTTAGTTTTTTTTTTTCTTTCTTTTTGATGCAGAGTCTTGCTCTGTGGCCCCAGGTAGAGTGTAATGGTGTCATCACAGTTCATGGCAACCTCAAACTCCTGGGCTCAGGCAATTCTCCTGCCTTGGCTTCCTGAGTAGCTGGGACTACAGGGTCGTGCCACCACACCCAGCTAATTTTTCTATTTTTAGTAGAAACAGGGTCTTGTTCTTGCTCAGGCTGGTCTTGAATTCCTGAGCTCAAGCAAAGTGAGCTAGGATTACAGGTGTGAGCCACCATGCCTGGCCAGTAGTTCAATTTTTAAGAAGCAGGAAGGGAGGGAGACAATAATTAGCATGAAGGGTTGAGTTGTTGAGAACAGAGCTTCAGGCCTCAGCAAAAGGCTGTGGTGACTATTTTTGGTGGGTTAGTAAGTCTCCCTGTGCTCTTTCCACACTACCAATTAACCATTAGCATGCCACACATAAAAGTATAGTAGAGTGGTTAAATGCATGGATTTTGAAGTTAGACAAACCTGTTTTTGAGACCCAGCTCTGTCATGATCTCTGTGGCTTTGGACAAGTCACCTAACTTCTTTGAACTTCAGTTTCCTTACCTATAAAATCAGGGTTATTCTATAGACCTCCCAGGTGCGAATGCAGATTAAATGGGATAATGCATGCCTTGCATAGTGTGGGCTCCCAGACAAGTTAGCTGTGATTTAAGGCAGAGGCTGAAGTCTCTTGACTAACTATGGTCCAGTAATGGGAGATGGTTACTTCCTAACCGTGAGCCTGGTGACTTTAATGTACTTTTCCCCCCCTTTCAGAATGAATACATGAAAGAAGACTTTCTGATTAAAATTGAAACCTGGCACAAACCTGATCTTGGCAACCAAGAGAATGTGAGTAGTATTTCCCAAGAACCCCTAAGACTTCCAGGCCTCAGGGTAGGGTCTGAATGCTATGCCCTATAGCTTCTCCATCCCTGCTATGGCATCCTCTCTGTGGTCCCGTTGCCTGGCCAGAAAGGCAGTGGCCTCTGCTTAGACCTGTTCTGTCAGCATAGGATCGCTCTGCCTCTGATTTATAAAATGTGGTCTCCAGGACACTCCTTGTAGTGCTTGAATTGTTCTAAAATGCAGTTCCTGGCAGAGGAGCTGTATTTCTTTCTTTCTTTTTTTCTCCTTTAGAAATAGGATCTCACTCTGTTGCCCAGGCTGGAGTATAATGGACTGATCGTAACTCACTGCAACTTTGAACTCCTGGGCTCGAGTGATCATCCTGCCTCAGCCTCCCAAGTAGTTAGGACTACAGGCATCTACAGGCATGTGCCACCACACCCAGCTAGCTTTTTTTCTTTTTTTTTTTAAATATATTGTAGAGACGGGGTCTTGCTATATTGGCCAAGCTAGTCTTCAACTTCTTGGCCTCAACAATCTTCCCGCCTTGGCCTCCCAAAGTCAGAGTGCTAGGATTATAGGGATTAGCCACCTTACCTGGCCCCAATTTTGTTTTTAAAAAAGGTATATATATTCCTCTTCCTTGGTGTTTACTTTTTTATTTTTTGAGAGACAGGAACTGTATGAGGTATTTTAAAAACATCAAAATTATAGTTTCGGTAGAGCACAATTTACAACAACTCCCCAAATTTAAAATATATCTGTTCTTTTTTTTTTTTTTCTTTTTGTGACAGAGTCTCACTCTGTTGCCTGGACCAGAGTGCTGTGGTGTCAGCCTAGCTCACAGCAACCTCAAACTCCTGGGCTCAAGCAATCCTCCTGCCTTAGCCTCTCAAGTAGCTGGTACTATAGGCATGCACCACCATGTCTAGCTAATTTTTTCTATATATTTTTAGTTGTCCAGCTAATTACTTTCTATATTTTTAGTAGAGATGGGGTCTGACTCTTGCTCAGGCTGGTCTGGAACTCCTGACCTCAAACAATCCACTCGCCTCAGCCTACCAGAGTGCTAGGATTACAGGCGTGAGCCACCATGCACGGCCTATATCTGTTATTTATCCCAGCAATTTCATGCCCAGGAATTTATTAGATATATATTTTTACACATGTGTGCAATAACATATATACAATAAGATTCATTGTAGCATTCTTTGCATTGCCAAGATTAAAAACAACGTAAGGGCCCGGCGGTGGCTCATATTTTTAATCCCAGCACTTTGGAAAGCTGAGGAAGGAGGATCACTTGAGGCCAAGAGTTTAAGACCAGCCTGGACAACATGGTGAGACCCTCATCTCTACAAAAAATTAAAAAATTAGCCAGGCGTGGTGCTGCATACCTGTAGCCTTAGCTACTTGGGAGGCTGAGGTGGGAGGATCACTTGAGCCCAGAAGTTCAAGGCTGCAGGGAGCTGATTGTGCCACTGTACTCCAGCCTGGGCAACAGAGCAAGACCCTGTCTCTGAAAAATAAAACAAACATAAAAACAACATAAGAGCCTATCAGTGGGACACCATTAAATAAATTGTGGCACAGGCAAATAGTGGTATACTTACAGCCATTAAAAAGAACCAATAGGCCGGGCAAGGTGGCTCACACCTGTAATCTTAGCACTCTGGAAGGCCGAGGCGGGAGGATCGTTTGAGCTCAGGAGTTAGAGATCAGCCTGAGCAAGAGCAAGACCCATCTCTACTAAAAAATTAGAAAGAAATTAGCTGGACAACTAAAAATATATAGAAAAAATTAGCCAGGCATGGTGGCGCATGCTATAGTTCCAGCTACTTGGAAGGCGGAGGCAGGAGGATCAATTGAACCCAGGAGTTTGAGGGCGCTGTGAGCTAAGCTGACATCATGGCACTGTAGCCCGGGCAACAGGGTGAGACTCTGTCTCAAAAAAAAAAAGAACCAATAGGGAACAATCTTCATGATAGTTTGGTGAAAAAAGCAAGATATGAAACAGTATATGTATGTGCTACCATTTGTATTTTTTTCTTTTAAAGAATCTATACATATGGGTGTTTGTATGTGTATAAAGTCTGGCAGCAGTGGCTGTTACTAGAATGGGGACTGAGGAACAAGCAAGAGGAAGATTTACTCTTTATTGTATCCTTTTGTACATTTTGAATTTGTGTCATAATTTTGTATTACGTGCATTGTACAACCTATTCAAAATAACCAGTATACAACTAAGCAGGCAGCATCTCCAGAAGTGTTTACAGTCTTTACAAAGGGGAACGTATGGAAACAGTGTAAGTGCTGTACTACCCCTAGGGGTGTTTTGACCTGTTGAAATGGTATTTAGCTTTAAAAAGATCATTCGTTCTCAAATTTATGTCTCCTTAAGATCCAGCTGGGTACAGGGGCACGTGCTTATAGTCCCAGCTATTTGGGTGGCTGAGGCAGGAGGATTGCTTGAGCCCAGAAGTTTGAGGCTATAGTGTGCTACAGTCATACCTGTGAACAGACACTGCACTCCAGCTTGGGCAATATAGCGAGATCCTGTCTCTTTAAAAAAAAAAGAAAAATCCATTTTCCCATTTCTTTGGGTAATTTTGTATATAATTCTTTACTAGTAGGAATCTCATATGTTTGACTATGGGAATAGCCCTTGCTAGGTGTCCTTTCTGGGTAAAGGGTGCTTTGTAGCTGACAAAAAACTGCACAGTGGTCCCCCTTCTTCCTGCAGGTGCATAAAGTGGAGCCCGAGGCATGGAAACATGTGGAAGTCATATATATAGACATTGCAGATCGAAGCCAAGTACTTAGCAAGGTAGGAACTATTTTAAGATGTGGGTGGCCTTCGAGATGCAGAAATGACTTGTAAGTATTAGAGAAACCTAGGAACCATACCCAGTTTGGCTTAAAAGGAAGTGTTCTCTGGTGTGCATTATTTGTTTTATTTTAAAGTTAGTAGTTCCTTTGTCTTGAGGTGGGGATACTACCATGAAAATAGTGGCCTAAATTTGTGTCTCTTCTCTGGCCTCTGGAAATTATTACTGGACAGTGTAGGTGCTGTAGGTGGTGGGGTATTTTGCTCTGTTGAAAGGATGCTTAGCCTGGAAAATCAGAGCACTAGTTCCCAAATTTATTTTTCCAACCCAGTGTTTAAAAAACATTTATTTCCTGCCTGTTGTGTTTGGAATACTCTCTTAGGTTCTCTGGGTTCCAGGTGAGATTATATGAAAAGACAGGTCCTCTGCCTTCAAGAAGTTGGTGGTGGCATTTTAGAGTAACAAACATTGCAGCAGGTGCCTGGAAAAGGACAGTCCACAGCTAGACCAGAAGCTGGGTGAGAACAGGGACCAGATCTGACTTGCTTACTCACTGTTATGCTCCCAGGAATTATCTGTTCAAGGAATAAAAGGATTAAATTCCCCCTCATTCATTACTGTTCTTATTAGACAGAGGCCTTGTTGGGATTAGGAGACAGGAATTTAACTCTCTGCCCATTATTAGGGAATAAGTGTTTGCTTTTTGTATCCCATGGGTGTGATACCTCTCTCCTTTGGTCAGTCTGTATACTTAAGATATTAATATTTTGATTTGTCTATTTCTAAAAAGATAAGAAGACCATGTTGGGCTTTCTTGCCTAATATCCCTACCCCTAATGTCAAAAGGTTAGTGGATTTTTCAAAAAACTTTTTACTGAAGTATAACACATACAGCAAAATGAATATATCATAGGTGTGCAGCTTGATGAATTTTCTCAAACTGAACATACCCAACTATTTCTCAACCAGAATACTAGCAAAAAGTATTGTTCTTTAAGTATTTTGTCAACTCAGGTTTTACATGTGAGTGGAGAGAAGCAATGGTGGGGGAGATTTATTTTTCTAAAGCACACGGAAATAATCTCCTTAGCTTTGGGAAATACTTGAAAGAGAGAGAGTGTATGTGAGAGAGAAAGAGATGTATTATCTTCGTTATTTTTGTTAAGTAGATGCTATAATGAGTTTGCTTTTCCTGAGCCTACATTAGTCAATGTAGGCCAGCCAAAAATTAAACTTTTGTTGTGGTTGATTAACACAGAGAATTGACTGCATTATGAATCAGTGAAGTGAGACTGACCAGTAGTGGAAAGGTTCTATACACCGAACATTTTTAATAATGATTTTATTAAAACAAGCCATAGGGCGATTATACTAGAAGATTTCAGGAATGACAGCCAGTTATTCTTAGCTCTGATAGTATTTTAGAATCACCTGCAGAGATTAAAAAAAAATTCCAGGCTGCCTTCATTTGAAGATATTTTTATTCACTGAGTTTTAGGTGGGGTGGCCCAGAAATTTTGCAAAACTCTTCTCTGGTGATTTTGATGCTCACCCCAGTTTCAAAATCTCTGTCTTAAGTACTGGAAATATGTGTCTGCTTAGACAGTCTGGTGATACTTCATACTGGTAAAACTGAAAACAAACCTTGGCAGAGAAAATCACATAAAATTGTCCTCTGAGGCAAATGTAAACAGCTCTACATCTTGTTTATAACATTTTCCAATATTTGCTCTATGCCTGCAGCATCAAGAACTAGTATGAAGTGTATGCTAATGAAAAATCTGTTTTCCTTTCTCTCTCTCTCCCCACCCTTCTTCTCCAACCCAAATTCCACAACATCTCTCAGGATTATAAGCCAGAGGAAGACCCAGCAAAATTTAAATCTATCAAAACAGGCCGAGGACCCTTGGGCCCAAATTGGAAGGTGCAGTTCACACCCTCACCACCAGGGGGCCGGGCGTGGTGTGGGTGGGCCTTACCCTGTGGAGGAGGGGAATGGCTGGGGCTGGGCTCAGGAACAGCCTGAGGTCTGCCCTCTTAGTTACCTGCCTGCCTGTGGGTATGTTTCTAATGCAGCAAGAACTTCTGAATCAGAGAGACTGCCCATATATGTGTGCATACAAACTGGTTACTGTGAAGTTCAAGTGGTGGGGCCTGCAGAACAAAGTGGAAAACTTTATACATAAGGTAAGTAACCAGGGTGAGGCCTTCCCAGTGACCTCCGTGTGTGTGTGTGTGTGTGTGTGTGTGTGTGTGTGTGTGTGTGTGTGTGTGTTGGTGGGGGTGTGTTTTGCCCAACAAGAGAAGAGCATACAATCCACATGACCTGTATCATAGGGTTGCCAACATTAGAATTACTTCACAGTTTGGTTTCCCTAAGTCCCCTTGCACTTAACTGTCTTACAGTTTAATGCTGTCCATCCAGGGACACCACATGTGACAGGGATGGAAACTGAGGCAAAAGAAGGAAACAGGAAGGGACTTGCTATGACTGAACTACAAATAAAACTCAGTCTTTCTTTTCTTGAAGGCAAAAGGCAAGAGGTGCTGTGAGCCAAATTCCCTAGTTTCCTGAATTACTCCACTGGGCAGACCTAAGGAGTTTTATAGCCCTTTAATTCTCTGATGTGTTAGAAACCTCACTCTTTGGCCACATTTCACAGCTACTGGCCAGTTTTAATCTGGCATTGGGCACCGGAAACAAGAATGAAATTTGGCAGTTGTTTTGGAGCCTTGGCTTGCATAGGAGCTCCTGGGCTACCTGTCCTGTAGTATTTTGGGCAAAGAGCCTAACTGTGAGATAGGCTCCCATCGTGTCTTGGGGGCTCCCTCCTATTTGAAGCCATACATATGAAGGCAAAGGTCGCTGACCTATGGCTGATCCAGAGAAGCTAGCCAGGCATCACTGCTCCCCACTTCCCCAGTAAAATGTGGGTGTTAGCACAGAGATCATGGGGGGAACAGCTGTAGCAGTGGCCTTCACCTTCTGGGTTCTAACTTGGTTCCCTCCTTTTTATAGCAAGAGAAGCGTCTGTTTACAAACTTTCACAGGCAGCTGTTCTGTTGGCTTGATAAGTGGGTTGACCTGACCATGGATGACATTCGAAGGATGGAAGAAGAGACGAAGAGACAGCTGGATGAGGTAAGTGGGATCCACAGGAGGCTCTGGGCCTCTCTTGTGAATAGTAAAGAGACTGTGGTGTTGGGGCACTTCACTGAGACCACTGTCCTATAGTTCTAGGCACATGTCAGTGTCTGCTATGGATGAGGTATAATACCAGGCAATATAGGAACTATAAGGAATGTGCTCTCGAATTTGTCATTTTGCAGAAGTCTTGGTATACCCAGAGACAAAGACGGCAGTATGTGCCAAATACCAAATGAGTAATGCAGCCACTGCAGTGGTTCTTCAGAGCCAGGTGGGGGAGATTGTGCTGGGCTGCAGAGTTGGAGGTGACCCTGGGAGGAAGCAGGCTGGCTGATCTGTGAATACCGTGCACATCACCCACAGAGGATAACAGCAGCACACGTAGGAGCCGACTGCTCTATATGGTGGTTTTGAGCTATTTTTAGAGCTTGGAGCTTTTTTTTTCTGGTCTTGGCATGGATCCCAGAAGGAAGGCTAACTGCTCTGTGGGTGCCTGGAGACCCAGCACTCGTCCTGCCTCATTTAGGGCTGCTTCCCTGAGAGGACTTCTCGGAGGAGATTGTCAGTAAATAACATTCTGGCATTCACTGTGTGCTAGGCACCATTCTAGGGGCTTTTGCATACACAATCTCAATGCAATCTTCACAACACCCTTGGAAGAGGCCTTGTCTTTAGTCCCACCCTCAGATGAGGGAAGGGAGGCTCTGAGAGCTCTTGGCTGCTGCGCCTAGGTGATAGAGTGAGGGCAAGGGCCCAGGGCTCTATGGCCCCATCGCTCTTACCTCTACTCCTCCCTCTAAATGCCATTGGGGGCCCTCGTGCCCTCTTGGGGCTAAGAATAAAGTAAGGCAGGAAGCTCTGTTTCAGAACTGCCATTTCTCCCTCCTTGCCCTGGGTGGGGTTTGGCGTGGAGCCTGGCTGTCCACAGAGGCGCTGCCTTGCCCAGCTCTCCCGCAGGGCTGAGCTACGAACTAGGCTTGCATGCCTACTGTGCCCCGTGCTACACAGATGCTCTCTGCCTCGCTGCGCTGGTCTAGGGTGGAAACTGGGCCCAGAAGCTCTTCCTTCCTCTGGAGCCCTGCAGGGAACTGTTTTTACCATCCAGGATGACACTCTTCCTGGGCAAACTCACTGGGAAGTGCTGTACTGAGTTAGTTCCTGTTGAAGGCAGATGTTTGGGTTATTCACTCAGCTGCATTTAGCAGTGAAGTGGCAGGATCTGGGGCACGATCCCTGATTCTTCTGCTAAGGATGCCCAGGAAGCCGTAGACCTCAATGTCCAGGGCTCTGGTGATTCTGACTGTGTAAGGGAGAGGCCTGAGTCTTTTGGTCACCCTCGTCCTGCCAGAAAGAAAGGAAATAACTTTCCAAATGGAGGAACACGGAGAAGCCTCGGGCTTCACCCACCCACTCCCTGACAAAGGCCATCATAAAGTACATTGGGGTTCGTGGAAGTATTTGCTGACCACATTTTGCTCTTTGGGTAGAATTCAAATTCTTAGAGCTGGAAGAACTCTCCAGAGATCTACTGGATCTGTTTTCCTCATATCCAAAATTTGAGAGCCCTCAGAGTGAGGGATTCTTTTTCTCCCCCCTTTGATATTTCTCTATTCCATGGAGGAACGTGCCAAAAACTTAGATGATCACTGTCCTCCAGGATAACTGCAAATGCAAGAAACTTTGGAATTAGAATTTTAAAACTAATTTGCAGTAGAAGAGAAAGCAAAACCGAATCTATGTCATTCTGGCACGTTTTGACCTCTTTAGCAACTGTACAGGACTGTACCCCTGGCTTACTTATCTTTTTTTTTTTCCTCTGTCTAAAAATATATTTCTTTTATCAAAGTTTTAGTTTTGTAGTTTTAAAACTCAGCATCCCCAGCTTATGAGAGAAAAGCTGCCCTCTTCAGTCCCACCCGCCGAGAAGCAGCTCCTTGCAGTTCTTTATGGGGATGAGTCTTCACATAGATGGTTTGGTTTGGTCGGTGTGTGATCTGTGTTGCATAATGATGTGATTGGTGTTGCTCCATTCTCAGTCATTTTGCTCCCAGTCGTTGGGTACTTTAAATCAAAAGATCTCTTCAGTCCTGGAAAAATGTTTTTGTATTATTTATTTGATACACTACTTTCTTTGGTCTCTTTCTAGAATTTTTATTAGTCAGAAGTTGGACCCCATGAATTGACCCTCTAATTTTCTTACATTTTCTTTCCTTTTTAGTCTGCTTTCTGGGGGATTTTTTCCAATGTTAACTTCTGTTTCTTCTGTTAATTTTTTTAAAGCATTTCTTACTCTGTGTTCTTTATTAATATATCTATTTCCTTTTTCTACATGCATTATCTGCCTTTTCTGAAGCTGAGTTTTTGTTTTTTGAGGTTTCTCTTTGCTCCCTGAAATAATCTGTTTCCTCTGGGCTCCTTTGTCCAGTTTGTGTTGGACTCTGTGTTTCATGTTAGGGCTTTTCTCGAATCAGTAGGTGGGCATCATGGCAGGATTGGCAGGTGGTTACAATGGGGAACCCCTGCTTCAGGACTCTTAGTCTTTTGGGGGGGCTGCTCATTTTGCCTAGAGAGGACTCCCAGTCTCTTCTTTGGGTGGATAGGCAGCCAGCATTTTGGGGGTCAAACTGGGGAAGGGACCTGGTGGGATCACCAGGCCATTGGTTGGCTTTGACTTAATTCCCTCATTCTGCATCGTGCCCACCTTCCTTCTAGCAGAGCCTGAGGTCCTGAGTTCAGGCTTCTATCAGCACCTTCAGAGAATGAACTTTCTGGCTTTTGCTGTGGCAGGAAACAGGGTAGTTGCTTGACTTCCAGAGCAGAGGAGGGAATGCTTGGGCCTAAATGTTTTCTTTTTTTTTTCTTTCAGACAGAGTCTGGCTTTGTTGTCCAGGCTAGAGTGAGTGCTGTGGCATCAGTCTAGCTCACAGCAACCTCAAACTCCTGGGCTCAAGCAATCCTGCTGCCTCAGCCTCCCAAGTAGCTGGGACTACTTGGGAGGCTGAGGCATGTGCTACCATGCCCGGCTAATTTTTTCTATATATATTAGTTGACCAATTAATTTCTTTCTATTTTTATAGTAGAGACGGGGTCTCGCTCTTGCTCAGGCTGGTTTCAAACTACTGACCTCGAGCAATCCGCCCGCCTCAGCCTCCCAGAGTGCTAGGATTACAGGCATGAGCCACCGTGCCCGGCCAAGTCACCAGTTTTCAACCCTAGCTGGCACTCCCACCTTCAGAGGTCCCAGTGCTGCTAGTTCCTGAGCCCTTGGAGAACCTGTAACACAAATTGGTCAGCTTCTTCTTGGCTTCCTATCTGCACAGGTACTTAGGTTTCAGCTTCTGCTGCTTTGCAAACGAGGTATAACTCTTCTGCCCTTTTTCCATCTCACAGGATGTCGTTAACCATCTTCTGTCTGCTGTCTTCTTCATGGTTTTATATCTTTTTTGATTCTTGTCATTGTAGTGGATTTTAAGAAGGAACAGTGATAAATGCATGTATTCAGCCTGCCATGATTAACTGCAAGTTTGCAATAAGAATTATGACTGCCATTCTTTAAACCAATGCATAGTAGTCCAGTGCCAGCAGATTTTTTGTGAGTTATAACAGGTCACTATAAGGCTGCAGTGACCACTGCTGTAACTCTAGTCCCTGTGAGGGGTGGACCCACCATTCTTGGATGAGGATCAAAGATTTGAGAAACAAGGGATCAAGAGATTAGTTCTTTGCCCTAAAAAGAAAAATGTCAGGAAATACGTGCCTGCAGGAGAGCAGTCTCTCTCTGTCTTCCCTGCTCCTCCCTTTTTTCTCCTTCTCTTAAGCCCTTGCTCTTTTATGAGGCTCATAATCTCAAAAATGCAAGGAAGTACCTTAAAGGTCATTCAGTCCAATTATACATTCAGTCCTTGAGTCCTCTATGCATCTTCCTTACCAGCCTATGCTTGATTACCACCTATGATGGGGAGTTCACTATCTCCTGAATATATTTATTATTAATAGACACTAACATTTATTGAGGTCTTACTGCATGCCTGTCATATGTGGTAAGAGTTTGACACATATTATGTCATCAATCCTCATGGGAACGTATAACATAGGTATTAGTTTTATGATACAGAAACTGAGGCTCAGAGAAATTAAGGGTACTTTGTAGTTTACTGAACAAGTACCTCCTGGGCTTTGGCCATTAACTCTGTAGATAATGAGAAAAGAGAATTCAAATTTTAAAAATTTTAAGAAAATTTGGCTGGGCACAGTGGCTCACACCTATAATCCTAGCACTCTGGGAGTCTGAGACAAGAAGATTATTTGAGGCCAGGAGTTAGAAACCAGCCTGAGCAAGAAAAAAATTAGCCAGGTGTTTTGTCACACTCCTGTAATCCCAGACACTCAGAAGGCTGAGGCAGGAGGATTGCTTGACCCCAGGAGTTTGAGGTTGCACTAAATATGATGAGGCCACTGCACTCCAGCTTGGGTGATAGAGGAAGACTGTCTGGAAAAAAAAAAAAAAAAAAATTTTTTTTTTTTTTTTTTTAAGAAAACTTGTTTTCTTACTTACTGAAGTTTGGAACATTTGTTGAAAAACAGCAAAGATGGGGGGGGCAAGGGCAATATATGTAACCTTAACATTTGTACTCCCATAATATGCTGAAATAAAAAAAAAGAAAAACAGCAAAGATTCTGTGTGTTAGAGTATAGAGTAAAATTCTGCAGAATTAGCCGGGCGAGGTGGCTCACGCCTGTAATCGTAGCACTCTGGGAGGCCGAGGTGGACAGATTGCTCGAGGTTAGAAGTTTAAAACCAGCCTGAGCCAGACCCTGTCTCTACTATAAAAATGGAAAGAAATTAATTGGCCAACTAATATATATATATAGAAAAAAATTAGCCGGGCATGGTGGCGCATGCCTGTAGTCCCAGCTACTCAGGAGGCTGAGGCAGTAGGATTGCTTGAGCCCAGGAGTTTGAGGTTGCTGTGAGCTAGGCTGACGCCATGGCACTCACTCTAGCCTGGGCAACAAAGTGAGACTCTGTCTCAAAAAAAAAAAAATTCTGTAGAATTTTTTCTTTTTCTTTTTTTTCCTTTTTTTGATGACAGGCTCAGTTGCCCAGGTTAGAGTTCAGTGGCATCATCACAGCTCACTGCACCCTCAAATTTCTGGACTCAAAGTAATCCTCCTCCCTCAGCCTCCCCAGTAGCTGGGACTATAGGCTTGTAACACCATGCCTGGCTAAATTTTTTTCTTTTTTAAAGGATGGGGTATTTCTATGTTGCTCAGGCTGTCATTCTGCATTATTTTCTTGTCCAGGCTTCCCTTGTGGTGGGTCTTCCTAAGTCCTTGTTGGCTCTATGATTTCCCTGGTCCCTCCATAATCTATCCCTTCTGGACTTGGCCATTTGTAATGGAGCTGAAAAGCTATATGACCCCCTTGCTAAGCTGGCCCACCTTAGGGGCGGTCTCTGAGCCTCTTCATAGCTGGTTTTCCTGTCCATGTGCTTGGATGTGAATGTGCCTGACTCTTTCTCATCATCTCTTTTTTTTTGGAGACAGAGTCTCGCTTTGTTGCCCAGACTAGAGTGAGTGCTGTGGTGTCAGCCTAGCTCACAGCAACCTCAAACTCCTGGGCTCAAGTGATCCTACTGCCTCAGCCTCCCTAGTAGCTGGGACTACAGGCATGTGCCACCATGCCCAGCTAATTTTTTCTATATATATTAGTTGGCCAATTAATTTGTTTCTATTTATAGTAGAGACGGGGTCTCGCTCTTGCTCAGGCTGGTTTCAAACCCCTGACCTTGAGCAATCCGCCCGCCTCAGCCTCCCAGAGTGCTAGGGATTACAGGCGTGAGCCACCACGCCTGGCCACCTCTTTTTTTTTGAGACAGGGTCTGGCTCTGCTGCCCAGGCTGGAGTACAGTGGCATCATCATAGCTCAATGTACGTGCAAACTCCTGGGCTCAAACGATCCTCCTGCCTCAGAGTCCCAAAATGGTAGGATTACAGGCATGAGCCACCATGCTCAGCCATTCCTGTACATTTTCTAAGTCTGTCTACACATTTTTTACTTAGTTATGATCATATTGCATGTACTGGTGGTATTGCATCTGACTTTTTTCTCTGAACTTTATAGTAAAGTATTTCCCACTAAAACAATTTACAGTCCTGTTTATGACTACAACATGTGTTGCTCTGCACTGTATAATTACCCTATGTTGGATTTTCCTTAATCTTTTGTCTTTTTTTTTTTCTTCTTTTTGAGACAGAGTCTCACTCTTGCCCTGAGTAGAGTGCCATGGCATCAGCCTAGCTCACTGCAACCTCAAACTCCTGGGCTCAAGCATTCCTTCTGCCTCAGCTTCCTAAATAGCTGGGACTACAGGCATGCACCAGACACCCGGCTGATTTTTCTATTATTAGTAGACACAGAGTCTCGCTCTTGCTCAGGCTGGTCTCAAACTCCTGACCTCAAGTGATCCTCCCACCTTGGCCTCCCAGAGTGCTAGGGTTACAGGCGTGAGCCACTACGCCTGGCCAGATTTTCCTTAATCTTATTTCTGTTCTGAGTGTGATGAAAATCTTTGTGCACTCAGGTTTTTCTTTTGGGGGTTTTGTTTTGTTGGTAATTAGGATTATTTTCTTAGGATAAATTCCCACAAATGGAATTAAAGAATTTAAGGCTCTTGGTTTTGTTATTATTATTCTTAGTTTTGTGGTCATGAAAAGCTCTTGTTGTTATTTATTGCTAAATTTCTTTCTCAAAGGACTGTACCTGTATGAGAGCAGTTTTCTAATAAGATTCTAAAAATAATTCCACATACTTCATATCTGTGTTCCTTCAGGAATGCTACTTGGTTTGTGACTACTTTTCAGTGCTTTAAACTGATTTTTTTTACCAGCTTTATTTTTTATTGAACTTCATTTTTTTTTTTTTTTTTTTTGAAACAGAGTCTCACTCTTGCCCTGAGTAGAGTGCTGTTGCATCAGCCTAGCTCACAGCAACCTCAAACTCCTGGGCTCAAGCAATCCTCCTGCCTCAGCCTCCTGAGTAGCTGAGACTATAGGCATGCACTACCATGCCCAGCTAATTTATATATATATAGATATATTTTTTTAGTTGTCCAGCTAATTTTTTTCTACTTTTTTAGTAGAGACAGGGTCTCGCTCTTGCTCAGGCTGGTCTTGAACTCCTGAGCTCAAATGATCTGCCTGCCTCAGCCTCCCAGAGTGCTAGGATTATAGGTGTGAGCCACCATGCCCCGCCTGAACTTCATATTTTGATATGATTGTAAGATTCACATGCAGAAAGAGAATGAATGAGTGAAAAAGAAAAAGATTCACATGCAATTTTAAGAAATGATGCAAAAACGATGTACTCTTTACCCAGTTTCCATCAGTGGTAACATCTTGCAAAACTATAGTACAATATCATAATCAGGATATTAACATTAATACTTTTACTGTTTTTAATCAAAGGAGTATTTTATACTTATTGGTTAAAATTATTTTAAAAATATATAGAAAGTCCAGGCGTGGTGGCTCACGCCTGTAATCTTAGCACTCTGGGAGGCCGAGGCAGGCAGATCGCTCAAGGTCAGGAGTTCGAAACCAGCCTGAGCAAGAGCAAGACCCCGTCTCTACAATAAATAGAAAGAAATTAATTGGCCAATGAAAAATATATAGAGAAAAAATTAGCAGGGCATGGTGGCGCATGCCTGTAGTCCCAGCTACTCAGGAGGCTGAGGCAGAAGGATCGCTTGAGCCCAGGACTATGAGGCTGCTGTGAGCTAGGCTGATGCCATGGCACTCTAGCCTGGGCAAAAGAGTGAGACACTGTCTCAAAAAATATATATATATATATAGATATATATATGTAAATATTTAAAAATAGAAGTCCCAATAGATTAATAGATGAATAGATAAAAATTCCCTTTGTTCCAACCCTGGCCTCGTTCCCTAGAGGAAACTACTGTTAAAACAAATAAACAAAAATCATGATTGGAGTTTCCATTTTTCTTTTTTTTTTAATTTTTTATTTTTTAAGACATAGTCTCACTCTGTTGCCCAGGCTAGAGTGAGTGCCATGGCATCAGCCTAGCTCACAGCAACCTCAAACTCCTGGGCTCAAGCGATCCTCGTGCCTCAGCCTCCCGAGTAGCTGGGACCACAGGCATGCGCCACCATGTCCAGCTAATTTTTTCTATATATTTTTAGTTGGCCAATTAATTTGTTTCTATTTTTAGTAGAGACGGGGTCTCGCTCTTGCTCAGGCTGGTTTCAAACTCCTGACCTTGAGCAATATGTCCACCTGGGCCTCCAGAGTTCTAGGAGAGTTTCTGTTTTTCTATTTTCATATACACATATATTCTTTAACTATATGTGCGTGTATATATATAGCCTACATTGGCTGGATCTGAGGAACACCACAAACATCAGATAAATCTCTCATGTCATATAGGCCCCAGGAAATAGGAAATAAAGCCTTCTTAGAGCATTTCTTTATGAAATAATCAATTTTTATTTCAATGGTAGCCTCTGCAGGGGGACCTTGTCTCTTGACAGTAGTGGAAGCTATCATGTTTCCTGGGAGGAAGTTACATCTTATTTCAAGCAGTGGGAAAACAGGACGTGGCTTTGTATTAGTAAATTAAAGCAAGGCAGTGAACTCTGAAGAGTATATAAGGATCTGGTTGGGGTCCAAGGAGCTTTGTTCTATGACATTAAATTCTCTTATTATTGAAAATTTATGTAAATGGTCATTAGTGAGCAGACATTTAGTGAGCAAGTTTTTGTCCTTTTTTTAAAATTCTACTTTGAAAAATCTTCAAACTTACAGAAAATTGGCAAGATTATAAAGAACTTCTTTTGTGCAGAGACTCCATTCCTGTAGAACAAAGGATACCAACCCAGGATCACATGCTGCATCTAGTCATCACAGCTCTCTAGTCTCTTTCAACCTGGTGCACTTCCTCAGTTTTTTCTGGACTTCCATGACCTTGACATTTTTCAAGGTATAGGATAATCATTTTGTAGCATGACTTTTTCTTTTAGAGACAGAGTCTCACTCTGTAGCCCAGGCTAGTGTGCAGTGGTGCCGTCATAGCTCACTGCAGCCTCAAACTCCTGGATTCAGGTGATCCTCCTACCTCAGCCTCCCAAGTAGCTGGGGACTACAAGCATGTGCCACTATGCCCAGCTAATTTTTCTATTTTTTGTGGAGACGGTCTTGCTATGTTGCTCAGGCTGGTCTCAAACTCCTGGCCTCAAGCAATCCTCCTACCTCGGCCTCCTGGAGTGCTAGGATTACATTCCTGAGCCACTGCTCCCAGCCTAGAATATCTTTCAATTTGGGTTTGTCTCATGTTTCTGCACAATTAGGCCAAGTTTATGTATTTTAGGCCAGAATGTCAGAGATTTGGTGTTCTTTTCATTGTGTCCTACCTTTCTGTCCAGTTACTGGTGAGGTTACTGTTATTCACTTGATACACAAGGTGTTCCAGGCTTCTCTTGTTTTTTTTCCTTAACCCAGCCCTGTAATGTCCATTATCTCCAAAGTACCCTGGTTCCATGTGGTGGAGAGTAGTGTTTAGAAACCATGATCTGGGTGCCAGGTGTGCCCATGACTATTGGTGCACTACTGCTCTCAGGCTTTGTCATAGGATAGAGCTAGGGAACATTTATATCTATGGTTACTTCTATATCCATCTTATATATTATGTTTACACAAATGCTTCTAATTGCAATCTAACACCACAGGGTTGATTTTTGCAAATATGACAGTGCTCTATCCTCAGTAGATTCTATCATGTCTTTTTTTTTTTTAGACAGAGTTTCACTTTGTTGCCCAGGCTAGAGTGAGTGCCGTGGTGATACCATGTTAAGAAATCTTGAATTTGTTGACTAAATGTACCATGAACTCCTTGCACTTTCCATCCCTGCATCCCTATGCCCAACTCTGACACCACATAGTGCCCACCCGTAAGCAGAGCTCAGGAGAGGGAATCACTGTTCCGTCTGCCTGGAATGCTCCTCCCCCAGAGCGCCAGAGGATTTGCTCATTCTCAAACTTTGCATAGAAGCTTCCATAACCACCTTATAAAACAGCACTTCTCCAGAGTCATTCTCTGTCTCAGCAGCCCTTAGTTCCACCTGATAATATATTCATGTGTCTGTTCTCCTCCCGTCCTGTCCCAGAATATAAGCTCCCTGAGGAGATACTTGGTCTGTTTTGGTTCACGTCTAAATATACCCAGCCCTATAGAAGTTCCTGGCACAGAAGAGATGCTTCATAAATACTTGTTGAATAAGTGAGTGAATGAAACAGAGAGGTGCTTAAGAACGAACCTCAACACTGTAACACAGGGGAGAGAAACAAATCATGGATGGTGAGACCAGTGACATAGAGCTACTTATTAATAGTATGGCTTTGGCTATATGTATGCAGAATTCCATCCTCCTGATTCTTTGTTTTGTGCACAAACACAAAAAATGCTCCACCCTCTCTATTGGCAGGACTGAGAAGGCAGGATGTATTTGTGGTAAAGTTCCATCAGCACCAGGAGCCTTTAATTTTTCTTGCTTTTTCTGTTCCAGATGAGACAGAAGGACCCAGTGAAAGGAATGACAGCAGATGACTAAAGCCACCCCTACCCCCTCTGCACTGTATGTACCAAATTTCTCAGTGTGCATGTCATAGAAGCTAAAATCAGTTTGGGTTCTCAAGGCTTCAGCAGTTCACAATGTAGTTAGAAAACCTGCTTTATTCCTTGTCCTTCCCTCTAGTAATGATGATGACTCCCATGCTAAACAGCTCTCAGGCTTCCACTGAAGGAGATTATGGCTATTAAGCCATTTCAGGGACATGTTTTTTGTGTTTTTTTTTGAGACAGTCTCGCTTTGTTGCCCAGGCTAGAGTGAGTGCCGTGGGCGTCAGCCTAGCTCACAGCAACCTCAAACTCCTGGGCTCAAGCAATCCTTCTGCCTCAGCCTCCCGAGTAGCTGGGACTATAGGCATGTGCCACTATGCCCGGCTAATTTTTATATATATATATATATATATTAGTTGGCCAATTAATTTCTATTTATAGTAGAGACGGGGTCTCGCTCTTGCTCAGGCTGGTTTCGAACTCCTGACCTCGAGCAATCTGCCCACCTCGGCCTCCCAGAGTGCTAGGATTACGGGCGTGAGCCACCTCGCCCAACCTCAGGAACATGTTTTATAAAGAACTGCCCAGATAGAGACACAGATAGGGTGGTAAGAAGTGGAGGTGGCAGTGGTGACGTGGAAGTGGAGTTCATCTGCTGCTAATCACTCTTCCCCTCTCACAACTTGAGCCATCGTTATGCTGGCGCACAACCTGCACTCCCCATGCCGGAGCCAGTTCCTAACTCCTAAATGCTGGCATTCCCTGCCCTTCCCTTAAAATACTTGCTGGCCAGACAGCTTTTCTTAGCATCCTTTTTTGTGTCTGGTGCTTCATTTTCTTCCTCTTTGTATCCTCAATCCCATATTAAGTAGCTGTTCTCATCAGAGGTGGCATCTTTTTTTTTTTTTTTTGAGTCAGAGTCTCGCTTTATTGTCCAGGCTAGAGTGAGTGTCGTGGCATCAGCCTAGCTCACAGCAACCTCAAACTCCTGGGCTCAAGCAATCCTGCTGCCTCAGCCTCCCGAGTAGCTGGGACTACAGGCATGTGCCACCATGCCTGGCTAATTTTTTCTATATATATTAATTGGCCAATTAATTTCTTTCTATTTATAGTAGAGATGGGGTCTCGCTCTTGCTCAGGCTGGTCTCGAACTCCTGAGCTCAAACGATCCGCCCACCTCGGCCTCCCAGAGAGCTAGGATTACAGGCTTGAGCCACCGCGCCCGGCCCAGAGGTGGCATCTTTCAAATGTTGGGAGAATGTTTCTGTGCAGCTCATGGGGCCAGAATGGGGTATCCCTTGTTTCATGTTGTTACTTTTCCCCAAGCCCCTTCCTTCTATTAGCTCCCAGCGCTGGTTCCTCAGTGCCCTGTACTCATGTTATTGTAACAGCTCAAGATAGTCTCAGTCATGGAATGACAAACCTGCCCTGCTCCCAGTTAGGCTCTGAGAGAACATTAGTTTATCAAATAAAAATAGCCCATCCTCTAGCACTAAGAGGCTAAGGAAGCCTAGGGTCTCACCAGCAGTGATGCAAACCTCTGCTCTCTCTCCCTGCCCTATGTCCCTTAAGGCAGCTTCTGGGAGATAGAAGGGTAGGATCAAGTGGACTATTGCGATGCCAGCTCCTCAGTCACCATTCAGGCTTAGTGCCCTGTCTCCTCCCATTCCCCTCCCCAGTGACTGGCATCCTTCCTTCTTTTGAAATTCCCCCATTCAAGATGATTTACAGTGTGTTTCTATTTTCCCCTGTTGCCTCCTTAATAATTGCATTTCTCTTCTAGTTTTGCAAGACAGTGGTCAACAGGAAGGTCCAGCAGCTCCACCCTCCCGAGTGACAGGCCATCTTCGGACGCAGCCTTTCTGTGCCCATTCTTCAGGCAACTTTCGATCCCTTACTGTAGCTAATTCTAGATGCCCTTTAATATTGTAAACAAATAGACCGTCTGGTATTACAAAGCCCGTGTGTGCGGGAGCCCGCTCCTCTGAGATATGTGTAGGTTGCTGTATTTACAGCTCCTCCCTCTCTCTCCATTGTGTTCCAACCCATTTCTCTGTGCGCCCCCACCTTTATTATTTCCAAGTGACATTTTTAGTCTTTCAAAATAGCTGCCTTTTGTGATGTGGTGATTTAAATGATTTACGTCCATTTGTTTTCAACCTTGGGACAAACTGAGGTATTTTGCTTCCTGGGCAGATCTTTGCAATTTTGAGTGCTCAGTTGGGGAGAAGAGATGAGTTATAAATACAGAGGTTTTCCCCCCAGT
This sequence comes from Mirza zaza, assembly GCA_008750895.1. Lineage (NCBI taxonomy): Eukaryota > Metazoa > Chordata > Mammalia > Primates > Cheirogaleidae > Mirza > Mirza zaza. The sequence goes on from VSMD01129713.1 coordinate 67,651, forward strand.
TCCACAGAATAGTAATGTGGCTTTGTAACTCTGACTTCTGCTCCCAGTATCCCACTGTTAGAGTGCTCTAAGCACCATGGAGGTACCCAAGGCCTAGCCAGTCTCTGTTTAAGAAAATTTAACAAATACAAATAACCCCTACCCCAGTCATTGGATCTCTGGTCACTATTCTTAGAAACAACTGTGGTTTCTCAGCCCTCCTGTTGCCCACTCTGTCTGACTCTCTCTGCAGAGCCTACAAAACACCCCAGTCAACTCTCCCCCTGCAGGGAATTGTCCAGTGTGGCCCTCAGAAGTGAGTCTACCCCGTAGATACAGATCAGTCTGACCCCTGAGGAGCTCTGTATGTCCATGCTCCTCTTCCCTTTTGGGTCGGTGCTGCCACTCAGCAATAATCCTCTTTTCTCTGTGCTTTCTTAGGTCCCTGTCCTCTGTCTTTGAGGCTGGTTAGGACATAAGAGTCCTGGTCTTTTCATGCTGCACAAAATGAGCATGCAAAAAGCTTTCTTCCAGCAGAACATGTTCCCTCTTGTCTCCAGTTGCTGGAAAGGAATTTGGGGATCAAGAACTCAGCTAATCCTGCCCCCATGCTGAGTTCTATCCTGGACAATCAAAAGCAAGTAGTGATCATAGTATAGAACTCTACCAAAGCAAGCTGGCGAAGGAGTCCAGGCTGCAGGGGAATAGAAGCTGCTGAGTGCTTCATAGTTTCCTACAACTTGGCAGAACCCAAGTACGAGTACGCCTTCCTAGTGGGAGGATCTGAGATAGCTGTGATGTCACCTGACATTCCTCCAACCTTGTGAAGTGTGTTGGCTTGTTCCAAGCCCGTGCTTGCTTGGGTGCATCTGCTAACGAGAGAGACCAAATCTCTTTTGGGGGGAGCAAGAAGTGGGATGAGATAATTTATCGTTGTTTTTGTCAGTGTGTTTGCCTTACTCATTTCTAAGTGCAATAAGGGAGTGTCTCTCACAGGATTGCACCTGTGACATCCTGATGGATGTTGCCCTGTGGCCCTCCTGGGGCAGGGGTGGACAGATTCAGACCCCTCAGCCTAGTTAGCTCTGACCTTCATCCAGGTCGCTTTGGGAACAGGGAGATGTCCTGCTACAGACAACTTCCTCTGTATTAGTCTCCTCACCTTGAGGGGTCTTTAGTAACCTGGGGCATTTCTGCTGGTTATTAGCATCTCAACTGCTGGTAGCAATTATTTGACTGGGAAAGTTGGAGAAGAGGCATTCCTACTGGAGAAAAATGTAAATGTTTTCCTACAAGCTCTGTATTAGCTATTAATTATATTTGTGCTTAAAGATTTCCATTCTTCATTCATCAATTAGGTGAAGTCCAGATGTGGGTTATCTTGGGAGAAACAAACTGTGATATTCTAAACAGCTGTTTATGTGGTTTGAGGGTCAGCAGATGTTAGTCTCCTTCCTTCAGTTCTTCTTTGAGATCCACACATATCACCTGAGCTCTAGTGGGGGTTCCTCCACCTCTACCTGTTGCCCCAGTTTGAAAGAGCTGAGGCTCTTGCCCACATAAACTTAAAAGGAGGGATGTCCCTGGTCTGTTCCATCCCCATGAATGGTGTTGCTGCTGGGCAACAGTGTTGGCTTCTTTTAAGTACCCCCTTCCCTCATTACCCACCCCCAAACTGACTGGCACTCAAGGGACTTATGATAAAGGCTCAGCTCCAGGCGTAGTACCTGAGCATGTGCCACACCCCTTCAGACCAGCTGCTTCCATTAGATTTCCAGGGTCATAGTCCCAACTGGAAGCAGCAGTGCCTCTGTAGGAGGGGTGCTGGGCTCTGGCCTTCTCATGAAGAGAGGTCAGGGACAGGATCAGTATCATGGGCACATGTGTATCTTCCCAAGTTCTCCTTTTACAATCCCTACTGGGACTCCCTGATTTATTTTGGTTGGTTCCTAGTGCTACTTCTTTTACAAACTACACTTTGTAGAACTGATTAGATTACCTTGTTTATTTAATGTGAGTTTGTGCCTTTTTGTCTCAATCTTCCAATACAGGTATATTGGGAAAAAAGCAGTCTAATAAAATCCTAGACAGAGCTTTCTGGAGTCCAGCTTATTGATGTCTTTTACGTTCATTTCCCAAATTAGATATCCTCAAACTCATACTGATGTCCCCCATTTTACCAGGGCAGGATTAGAAAAAGGTACAAAGTTTACTCTGAAAATTTTTGCAGGGGGATTTCTGTAAAGTGAAACATTCCCTTGTCAGTTTACTTATGCAAACATTGCATATCTGAATGTAATTAGGCCATTTTCTACTGACAGTATTTCCTTTGGCATTTGTCTTCCCTCCTCTACACATCTTTCCTCTTTATCCACCCTACCAAGCCAAACATTTGTTTAAAGTAGGAGTTCTTAACCTGGCTTCCGGGTCTGTGAACCACATGAAGCTTGTCTCTAAAACTGTGTGTGCAATTTTCTAGGGAAAGTCATGGGTCTCAAAGGAATCCCCTGCATTTCTCCCCACCCCACCCCCAAAAAGATTAAGAACTAATGACTTGGAGGAAATCACAGTCAATCTTTGGCAAAGTAATCTTCATTTCATGTTTGGTCTTGAAAACAGACCAAATAGAAGTAGTGACTTATTTTTCGTTCATTGGTGCCCAGTTGTCTAAGAGTCGGGAACCCCCAAACGTCCCATATGTAATAGGTAATCCAATGAGTTTGAAAAGCGAAAGGCACCTGAAAGCCGGAGTAGAGAACTATGAATGGAGGCGCTCCAGGGCCCACGTGAGAAAGCGCCCTGGGCACTGGGGAAATTACCTGCAGCTGGGGGTAGGGGAGAGACTGGGTCACAGGCAGGACAATGGCTAGACTGTGTGTCCTCACCCCCCGAGCCCCGTCTGCCCTCTGGTCTCGACGGTGGGCAGCTGGAGCGAAGACGGCACACAGGCCAGGGCCCTCGACCGGGTCGCGAGTGGGGCAGAGGCCGTGGAGGGCGCGGCGGCGGCGACTTCCGGCGGGGGACGGCCCCGCCCGCGGGGAGCGCCGGGAGCCTGGCGGCCGCACGCACACGCCGGCCGGGACAGTGTTGCGTCGAGCTCCGATGACAGGCCAGGCACGCCCCTTTACGTCCCCGCGTCCCCTAAAGCCCCTCTCTTCTCAGCCTCTCGCCGTTCCGCGCTCCTCGGAGAGACCCGCCTCTTCCCCCGAGCCGCACCACCCGGAGGCCGCGGCGCGCTCCAGGCCCGCCTCTTACGGAAGCCGAGGCGGACGTTCGGAATCCGGAAGAAAAACAATCGGGCGCGAGAGAGGTGTCTGAGCCCTGGTGTCCGAGGCTTGCCGCCCGGAGGCTGCTCCGGCCGGGACCAGCTGGGGCGGCGAGACGCGAGCCTGCCGGACCACCGCGTGGGGAGGATGGCGGCCGTGACCTCGAGGAAGCCGACCGGGCTGAAAGTCAGGAAGCTCAGGTGAGGAAGACCCCGCGGGCAGGCCGGCCTGCTCCGTGCGGATCGCTGCCTCCGAGCCAGTCGGGCTGCGGGCCTGGGGGCGGCACCAGACTGGGAGAGAAGGGGCCAGGCTCACTGCGCTGCCGCGGGTGCACAGCCTCTCCCGAATTCTCCCAGGCCTTTGTCCAGTGCCCGAGCCTTGCGCCTCCTCTCAGTTTAGGCTGCCAACCTTGTTCCCACTGGGGCACCCCAAGCAGGTGTCTTCGTTGCTTTCTGAAGGAGACAGCCGTGTTGTGCTGTTTGAAGTTAAAGACATAACAGGGCATTCACCTCTCAGCTCTAGAATAGAATCTTGTTCCTGCTTTTGATTCAGCACATGCATCATGAGGTCTGCCTGATCCCGTTGTGACCTCCGGAAATCCGAAATCAGATTTAGATAAGATCCTTAAGTTAAGTGACAATACCCTGGTCTCTTGCCTGCTCTTTCACGAAGAACAAGGCTAATCGCTAGCTTGGTGTAAGTCACAATGCATGGATTTTCCTGCTAATCGTTGGAGCAGTGAGACAACAGAGTGGGGACAAGAAATCCCCACTTTTGCTCCCCATCCATGTAGAGCCAGGTCCCTGGGAAAACAAGAAGCCTTTGAGTAAAAGGTCTGGGTTCCTTAATCCTCTGTTGGACAGCAGGGGGAGATCGTAAACAATTGAAGCATGGAATCTGAGCCCGAGTGCCTGGGAAGGTGGTTTTGTATTGTTTTGTTTATATTCATATGGAGGGGCAGGAAGTTGCTTTAAGCTGGCCAAGAATTTCTTCAAGTGCTTTTGAGAACATGGACCTCTAAGAACAGGGTCTGCTGGAGAAGAGATGTTTGAGGGCAACTGCCCCTTTCTCCCAGTCCCCTGTACCCTCTGCTGTTCTAAATCTTAAGCTGCTGCAGGTCTCCTCATAGAATACCTGGGACTCACGTGAGCCTTGGTGGCTGCTCTTCATCTGTGCAGGGTCTGCAGCTCCTGCCTGCTCTGAACTCCCCCCCCCCCCCAGGATCTTCCCGATGGTCCTAGGAACCCTGGGTTGGCAGGTGGGGGCAGGGGTTAGGAAGTTGCTGACTGAGCCATAGATGATCAACGAGATGTGGATGGCACAAGGAACTGAGGGGATTAATAAATTTCTGGCTATCCGGTCCCTCCATCCCTTCCCTTGTGTGGGGCTTCCTTGCAGTGTTGCTATAGCTATTCAGTTAAAGAGCTCTGCAAGTCTCTCCTTCCTCTGAGCCTCTCATGGGAACCAGTGTTATTGAGAGCCCTTGATCTAGTTCTTAGCTTCCCTAGGACCTTTATGAAGCTGAGGTGGAAAATATTATCCAACTGATGACTTTTTTTCCCAAGAGAGGAGGGTAGACTCTTGAGAGAGATGTTGAGAAACCTGTTACTTAGAAGCGTCTCCTTAGGCTCCCCGAGGTACTTGCAGAATTGGTTGTGCTCCAGGGATCTGCTAGGAGGAAGTGGGTAGGGAAGGGAATGTGGTGTTGTTATCTCTGTTATTTTTTAAATTTCCTATCCTTTTGGTGATGAGGCCTCTCACAAGGTGAAAATCTGAATCCCCCGTGCACCCCCACCAGGATCTTCTGATGGTCCTAGGAACCCTGGGTTGGCAGGTGGGGGTAGGAAGTTGCTGACTGAGCCATAGATGATCAGCAAGGTGTGGATGGCTGGAGGAACTGAGGGAATTAATAAATTTCTGGCTATCCGGTCCCTCCATCCCTTGCCTTGTGTGACCTCAAAGCCTCTGGGCTCCCTTTGGCAGCTCTGCTAGTGTCAGCAGCACCTGCATGAAGGAGACAGTCCAGGGTGGGTTTTCCTGCTTCAAGGAACAAAGATGAAGGCGAAGGGTTTGTAGTTCAGTGTCCCTATTCCTGCCATCAGATGCAGAAATGTGCATTTACTGTCACGACTACAGGGGATTGCGGTGCAGCCATTAGCAGGCCTAGATTCCTGTCCCTTATCTGGACAAGGTCTTATCCTTCCTCCATGATTTCCCTTTGCATCCGTTCCACAGCATACATGTCGTGACATGGAACGTGGCCTCGGCAGCACCCCCTCTAGATCTCAATGATCTGCTTCAGCTGAACAACCAGGACTTGAATCTGGACATATATATCATTGGGTAGGTGTCTGCAGGGCCCCTTCACCCATCCCTGACCAGTCCCAAGTTGTCCCTGTGGGGGAACTGCTGAGACCCTTCCCTGCTTGCTCTGGAGTCTGGAGGCTAGACTCTTTCAGCCTGCATTGGAGCCAGTCCCATGTCTTTTGTTCCTGGGTCAGCAATGGCAAGGGATTGGAGCTCAGCAGCCAGGGGAGGAAGAGATCATGGTGATCGGCACCCAGGGCCTGAAGGCCTGTGAGGACAGTACTGAACGTCTATGGCACAGGAAGTACCCTCCAGGCCAGGGGACAAGCCTCTGACCTGGGATGGTCAGTTTGCAGGAAATGAACTCTGGGATCATAAACCGCCTTTCTGACGCTGCCTTTGAAGACCCATGGAGCAGTTTCTTCATGGATGTGCTTTCCCCTCTGAACCTCGTCAAGGTAACTTACGAGTTCATGAGCAATTGAGAACTGTGTCTTACCTCCATTAGCCTCCCATCGTTTGGGCTAACGTGTTTCTCTTACCCAGTCAGCCTTTCATGTTTCCCATTTAGTGAAAGCTTAAACCTCCCTTGCACCTGGCTACCCAGAACTCCTGCCTGCTGCGTGCCTTTCCCAGGTAGCTAGAGCTGAACTGGGTCTCCAGGGGTTAGGTTGACACCTAGAGATTTTTCAGCTTGGGAGGATTCCTGGGGCAGGTGCCGCAGGGCTTGTCAACACCTCAGTACCTGTCCCTGCCCCAGCTGCCAGTCTCTATGCACATGCCCAGCCTGAAGTGTAATGATGATTGTTTTCATTTATCAAGTGCTTTCTTAGTGTTAAGCATTACATATAGCTCTTTATACAGATTATTTTAAAATCTTAGCAACTCTCTTGAAATAGCGATATTTTACAGATAAAAACCAAGGCTCAGAAGTCACACAGCCTATCTGGGACTTGAAGGCTTTCAAACTTCATAACCTATGTTCCTAACTACTACACTTTATTGTTAAAGTGGTGAGCTCTAAGACTGCTGGGTATTCCATGGCTGGCCTGGTGGTATCAGAGGGTATTCCCAGAGTACAGGGGACATGCACCTTAAATGAATTCCAGAGGCCCAGAGGCTAGGAGAGGGGAGACAGGAAGGGTGGGGAGAGGTTCACAATCTGAGGGACCAGTGTACTTTAAGGAATCTTTAGACTGTAGGAGAATCCACAGGAAGGCTCTGGGTTGCTGGATCTTCCCCTTGTGTCTGCCCTGTGCATCTGAGGGATGAAACACAGTCCCATGCAAAGCATTCAGGACACAGCTGTTGGAAATACCAGAATTTTCTCTGTTTCCTAGCATGAGTGACTACTGTTCTTCAGAATTAATTGTTACCCTAGTCTGCCTGGGGGTACTGGGGCAAGAGCTGTGTCTCCTTCAGAGGAGAGCAGAATGAGGGGATACAAGGGAGGAGGGGATACAAGGTTTAGTCTTCTGCTAAGGCTAGAAAATGCCAGTCCCTGAGTCCTTGGTTCCCTCTAACTCAGACCCAGAGGCCTCTTCCTACAGACCTGGGGCCAAGTCCTCACAGAGGGCAGACCCACTCTGTCTCGCCACCCACTCCCTTCCCAAGACTGCAGGCCTCTTTGCACCTTGGCTGACTGGCAAGGGATTGGTAGGATGGAACTGAGCCAAGGGAATTAGCTCAGCTTGTGGCAGGGACACAACCTATTCTACACATGTCTCCTGTCGAAGTTGGAGAGGCCAGCCGAGGGCCCGGCACCCAAAACGGATGTCCCTTCTTCCCCCAGCTGAGGATCACCTGGTTACAGCCTGCTCTTTCTGTCCATCGGTTGAGAAGCCTAGGGCTGACCCCCTTTGACTGCTCCAGGGCTCCCAGCCACGTCCTGCTAGTTCTTTCTTTAGCTCCTCCTACTTCATTTCCTCCAACTGTAACTTCCCCTGGAAATCTGCTTTTCCTCACAGCCCCACCCTTTCTCCCAGTGTCTGGGTCCTTCCCCCATGCCATCCTCCCCTCCCCCCACTTCCATGGCAGCTCCATCACAAAGTGAATGGGTGTCTTTGTGGTGGAGCCCAGTGGCCCAAACCCGCTCTGTGAGGTTGGATTAAGCTTGGAACTATTCTACAGTCTTTATCAGCTCTCTGTCTCCGGTGGTGACCCTGGGAACCAGTCCCTCATAGTCCTGCCCTTTCCCCCCCACTTCTCTTATATATGCTTGTGGATGAGAGAGAAGCCTGGGGGTGGAGAGTGGGGTTGAGAACACATTTGTAGCAACCTCTGGCCAACCCCCCTCAGTCCTGGGTTTGGGGTTCCCCCTGCTTTGACTTCTCCACTGTGCTCGTACTCCTGGCCTGTGGTATCAAGTTTCATAATTCCTGGAAGGCCCCAGTATACGCTCCCCACCCGGGGATTTCCTCCTTGGCCTCTACACCTCATGCTCCGGAAACAGCTACTCGGGTGCTGTGTACAGACGGCCTGACCCCAAGAGGGAGGGCCACTGGCCATGGCCCGTTCCCACCCCACCTTTTGCAGCTGCAGATAGTAGTGATTTTGCCAGTTCTGGTGCTTTGACGTTGTTATATATGTAGTCATGCTGGTTCCTTAGCCTCCCTGAATCTCAGTCCCCCATCTGCACGACAGGGACAGTGATTCCTTACAGGGTTGGCGTGAGGAGTAAGTTAGATATGAAGCCCTTCAGTAGATGTTAGCTGTTCTCCCCAGCCTGTGAGCATGTGTCCTCTGTACTGGTTGCACACAGTCTGTAGTTATAGGGAATATTTTCTTAATTTATTTCCACTGAGTTATAATGCACAGAAAATGTACATGAGTTGTAACATATGCGGAAGTTAAGTGTACAGTTTGATCGATCTTTACATGTATATATTACACACACCCATGTTATCATCAGCCAAATCAAGAGACAGAATATTTCCAGCACCTTAGAAGCCTGTCTCTTTTTCTTCCCTGCATCTACTTTTAAGAATCCTTAAACAGGCCGGGCGCGGTGGCTCAAGCCTGTAATCCTAGCTCTCTGGGAGGCCAAGGTGGGCGGATCGTTTGAGCTCAGGAGGTTTGAGCTCAGGAGTTCGAGACCAGCCTGAGCAAGAGCGAGACCCCATCTCTACTATAAATAGAAAGAAATTAATTGGCCAACTAAAATATATATAGAAAAAATTAGCCGGGCATGGTGGCGCATGCCTGTAGTCCCAGCTACTTGGGAGGCTGAGGCAGCAGGACTGCTTGAGCCCAGGAGTTTGAGGTTGCTGTGAGCTAGGCTGACGCCACGGCACTCACTCTAGCCTGGGCAATAAAGTGAAACTCTGTCTCAAAAAAAAAAAAAAAAAAAGAATCCTTAAACAATCCAGGGTGATCATTCACACCTATAATCTTAGCACTCTGGGAGGCAGAGGTGGGAGAATTGCTCGAGGCCAGGAGTTCAAGACCAATTTGAACAAAAGCGAGACCCTGTCTCTACAAAAAAATAGAAAAATTAGCCAGGCATGGTGGCACATGCCTGTAGTCCCAGCTACTTGGGAGGCTGAGGCAAGAAAACGGCTTGAGCCCAGGAGTTTGAGGTTGCTGTGAGCTATGGAGATACCATTGTACTCTAGCATTGGTGACAGAGCAAAAACCTGTCTTTAAAAAAAAAGAATACTTAAACATCTGGGTGCAGTGGCATACACCTGTAGTCCTAGGTAGTCAGGAGGGTCACTTGAGTCCAGGATTTTGAGGCTGTAGTATACTATGATCACACCTATGAATAGCCACTGCACTCCAGCCTAAGCAATATAGTGAGACCCTGTCTCCAAAAAAAAAAAAAAATCCTTTAACCAAAAAATAATAGCTGTCAGGTAATCCTCACAGCATCTAGTATTATTCCTGCCTAATGAATGAAAAAACACACTGAGAGACTTGCCTAATATCAAATACTAAGAATCGGAGCCAGGATTTGAACCCACGTCTGACTAGCTTCAAAGCCAGTATCCTTGGCCACAATCCTATGTAGCCACATTCTTCTTTGAGGTCCTGGCCAGTAAGGGTTGCAGCCTGAGAGTATGCAGAGGATCTCAGGATGGCATCAGTGGGGAACACCCAGGCATGCATGGGGCTGGGACTGAAAAGTTAGTGCCCTCCTAATGGCAGGGCACCCTGGCAGGCTCACCCTCTCTCCCCTCCAAACCCAGGCCTAGAAGCAGAAACTGAAATCTCAGTTCCCAGGATGCATCATTTGGCAGCCGAGGGGAAGAAAGGAAAGGGGTGGAACTCTGAGACTCAAACTGGTACACCACAGACCCTGGGGCAGGGCGTCGTGTGTGACTCAGGGTGCTCTAGAGCACAGGGCCTGGAAGGGATGCACTTGACTTGTACTGTTTAACAAGTGATCTTTGCCCTCACTCTCCTGCAGGTCTCCCATGTCCGCATGCAGGGGATCCTCTTACTGGTCTTTGCCAAGTATCAGCATTTGCCCTATATCCAGATTCTCTTCACAAACTCCACCCCCACGGGTCTCTTCGGGTACTGGGTAAGGACTGCGCTGTTGTCTGAGTCATGAGCTGGGAACTTTAGAGCTGTGCAACAGGAAAAGGGTGTGGAATAAATCTTGGCACTCTGTCCAGCCCAAGAGCAAGCAGTGTCCTGCATGCTCGTTCTCCTGTCTTAGGGGGCTTGTTATCACTGAGACCCCAGGCTGGGTGAGCTGGGCTCATGCATGGAGAGATGACCCTGGGAAGTTTGGTGTCCCTGGGAGACCCTGGGGGAAGTGAGACTATCTCCCCACAGGCCTAAGATGTGAAAAGAGGGATGCGTCCAGCCCAGAGTAGCTTCCCACTCTTCTGTCTACCTGCCCTACCAGGGAAACAAGGGAGGAGTGAACATCTGCCTGAAAGTGTATGGCTACTATGTCAGCATTATCAACTGCCACCTGCCTCCCCACATGTCCAACAATGACCAGCGGCTGGAGCACTTTGACCGGATCCTGGAGATGCAGAATTATGAGAGACATAACATCCCCAACATCCTGGACCACGAGTGAGCCTGGAGCTGCAAACTGTTATCCCTGCCCTCTCCCATATACCAGGCTAGCGTCCTCCACCCAGCCACTGCTCCATCTCCTGCCCTCTCCAGCCCTGTCCCTAATGCCCCATCTGCTGTCCCTACCCAGCAGTGCCTGCCCAGGCTCTCCTTCCCCCTCTGTCTTACCTAGAAACCCTGAACACAGCTCAACATCCCAGGTTAAGAACCTTGTGGTTCCTGAGGTCACCAGAGGGCAGTGGCCAGTTGAGGGACAAGAAGGGAGGGCTAGAACTGCTCTGTATTTGCCATGTGCCCCTCTAGGCTGGTCTCTTGGCTCGAATGGTGCTTTAGGAGCCATGAGAACAGTTCCATTGGAACCATGCATGCCCTTGTCCTCACCTGATCCTCTCCTGGCATCTGGCTTCTCACCTGCCCCCTCGAGCTTTCCAGCAGCCCTTGGATTGAGCAGACCTGAGCCACCTGTTGCTCTCCCTTCTCTGACTTCATCACAGACCCTCAGGCTGCCCTCCTTTCTTTCTGAAGCCTTATTCTCTGGTTTGGAGACATGAACTTTCGGATCGAAGACTTTGGGTTGCACTTTGTTCGAGAATCCATAAAAAAGCAGTGCTACAGTCACCTGTGGGAAAAAGATCAGGTATCAAGTGAAAGGAGGGCACCAAGGGGTGATCTGAGCCCACAGTGGTGAAATGTGTGGAGCTTGCTCAGATTCCCTCGCAGCTGCTCCCCTTTTCCCGGTGGTATAGGTTGGGAGGCTGTCTAGCAGGGCTTTGCACCTGGGGGTGGGGCAAGCACTCCTGTTGTCAGTGCCTGATCTTCGCATGGAGGAGCTAGGGGACAGCCACTGGGTGTGCTTTAGAAGAGGGAGCCAGAGGACTTTAGCCTGCAATGCCCTGTACCCATGCATCAACCCACTTGTGTCCCTGTCATCTTCCCTGTCCCAGCCTTGCTTGCCTCCTGGAGGACAAGATATCACTCCTTTGGAGAACTCTGGCTACCCTGGTTTTTCCTCTGACACATGTCTGCTAGTGACCCCCATACCCAGAGATGGCATTCAAAGCCTGGTCCCTATTGTCCAAGGACTGGGAAATGGCAGTCAGCTGCCTCCCTTGGGCCAAGTGCTTCCAAAAGGATTTAGGTGCTCTCCTGGGGGTGAGGGTGGGCTGCTGAGGCACGGCCAATGGGGCAATGAGGAAGAGGCATGGCATTGCTTGCCCCACTTAGGATGGCATGTACTGGGCCATTGGGTTGGGACTATTGGGAGATGGAGACTGTGCCTTTATCTACAGCTCAGCATTGCCAAGAAACACGACCCGCTGCTCCGGGAGTTCCAAGAGGGCCTCCTGCTCTTCCCGCCCACCTACAAGTTCGATAGGAACTCCAATAACTATGACACCAGGTGAGGAGGAAATGGGGGCCCAGGAAGTCTAGGAAGTCAGGTTATGCCAGCGCTAGTGACAGTGTTAGAGAGACAGGAATACATCTAACCATCACCTCTCAGGAGTGGCGCCTCTTGCCTCCCTCATGAGGCTCTCACTGTGGGAGCTGTCCCAGATTGTCCTCAGAAGGGGAGGGACAGCCAGTGCTGGCAAGGACAGGGGAGGTGGGTTGGCAGACAGGGCCAGAGGAGAGGGTGGAGGCAGCTGACTCCTGGCTTAGGAGGGACTGCACTTCAGCGTTCTGGAAACCCTTGCCCCCACTTCCCAGGACCCTCTGGTCCCCAGATGGAGGGCAAAAAGCTTGGCTCAGCCAGTTACTGGTATTAACTATCCCTGCTCAGCCTGTGAGTGGGTCACATACTAGGTGAGGAGATGAAGTAGACATCACTGGAGAATTGCATGGGGAACAATACAGAGACGGTGCATCTGGTAAGCAGAGGCACAGCTCTGCCCCTCATCAACTGTATGACATTAGACGAGGTATTTAAGCTCTATTTTGTCATTTATAAAATGTGGATGATAACAGTTCACACCTCATGAGGTTGAAGATAGAAAAGAGACCTTGCTTATGCTTAGCCATGCCTGACAGCCAGTAAGCATGGGCAATTACTGCTGTGGTTATTTTTTGATTTGTGTCTCCAGGCGGTGGTTTTACTAGAAACCTTTCTATGCTGGGTGTGTTCACTCTCATCTGTAATCCTAGCACTTTGGGAAGTTGTAGCAGGAGGATCGCTTGAGGCTGGGAGTTCAAGACCACCAGCATGGGAAACAAAGCAAGACCTTATCTCTGAAAAAATGTTTTAAAAATTAGCTGGGGATGCCAGGTATGGTGGCTCATGCCTGTAATCCTAGCACTCTGGGAAGCCAAAGTGGGAGGATCGCTTGAGCTCAGGAGTTCGAGACCAGCCTGAGCAAGAGCGAGACCCTGTCTCTACTATAAATAGAAAGAAATTAGCCAAACAAGTGAAAACAGAAAAAACTTAGTCAGGCATGGTGGTACGTGCCTGTAGTCCCAACTACATGGGAGGCTGAGGCAGGAGGATCGTTTGAGCCCAGGAGTTTGAGGTTGCTGTTAGCTAGGCTGATGCCACGGCCCTCTAGCCCAGGCAAGAGAGTGAGACTCTGTCTCAAAAAAAAAAGTTAGCTGGGCATGGTGGCGCATGCCTGTAGTCCCTGCTACTTGGGAGGCTGAGGCAGGAATATTGCTTGAGCCCAGGAATTGGAGGCTGCAGTGAGCTATGATCACACCACTATACTCTGGCCTGGGTGACAGAGTAAGATTCTGTCTTTAAAAATTTTATATTTAAAAATGAAAATTAAACAAAAAAACAACCTAAGAAGCTGAGAGGGGCTAGGTAACCACTAAAACTTAAGGCTTAGGGACTTACATAGAGGAGCAAAAGTACCACTGGCAACAGGTCCCTGACCCAATTTAGGGCAAGGACCCTAATCTCTTTGGAGTAAAGAAGAGCCCCTTACCTGTTATCTTTCACCTCAAGCAGCTCCTTCATTCCTCCTAGCAGGGCTGTTTTCTAAGGCGGGAGGTGCCTACAGGGCAGCCCAGGCCTTTGGGATTTGGGGAGTGAATTGGTGTCTCCACAGACAGGCCAGGGCAAGAGGTAGAACTGCAGGCTTGGCTCTGAAAGTGGCATGGCAGAGCCAAAATCTCCTCCCCAAGGCAAGGGGGAGAGGGTGAGCCATTTCAGGAGTGTGGAGCAAGACAGAGTAGGGTCACGGCCAGGGCAGTCCACAGAAGAAGAGGCGGTGAGCACTGGGGACAGAACCCAGGCTGGGCAACAGAGCGGGCAGGAAAGGAGGTAAGAGGGCAGGCTGTGGCAGGCTGGGTGGCTGGGTCCACAGCTGCAGAGACTGCCAGTCCCTACAACCATCCATTGGAAATGAGAGTCATGGCGGAAGCTGTAAGGCCTCAGTGGGACAGGCTGGGGCCTTGAGGGCTGGGACTTCTACCAATTGACTTTTAAAAAACCTCTTTAAATGAAAAACTTGCCAGCAGGAAAAGCTGCTGACAGGCCATGTGGCCAGGTGTCCCTTTCCCCCAGGTTATGGTAGGGAGACCTGCAGCAGATCAAAAGTCATTGCAAAAGCTAGGTCTGGGCTGGAGTGAACTGACTGACAGGGTAGAAAGACTTCCCCAGGCGGCTCAGCTAGTGAGTGGTGGAGCTGGGGCTCGGACTGAGTCTCTGGATTCTGTAGCCAACAGTGCTTGCCTCGGCCTGGTGCCTCAGAACTCACAGCCAGCCTTGCCAGCAGCAAAAGGCAAGGCAGGCTCAGCGTGGCAGACACTTGCTAAGGAAGAGGCAGAGACTTGCTTCCATGTAATAGCTCATTATGATTGACAGTATCGAGCACTTGCCACGTGCCAGGCATTGTGCAAAGGGCTTTGCGTGTATCACTTTACTTAATTCTTACCATAGCGTCACTAGGTAGACGCTGTTATTATTGACTTTTTACAGATAAGGAAACTGAGTCTCAAGGAATATCTAAGTAAGGTAGTAACAGACTTAGTGATTGAGCAAGCTGTTATTTAGCCTTGAAAACTCAGTTCAGACTTCATCTCTCCTAGGAAGCCTTCCTGGACCCTTCCCCATCTCACTGAGAGGTCCCCCCTGCTGCCACCCAGCCTGCACACACCATGCTTTCAGTATTGCTTTTAAGGCGCAGTGTGCTTTTCTTGCTGTACCCTGAATGCCCAGAGAGCAGAGACTGGATCTGATTTAGGACCATCCCTAGTATGTAGCAGTACCTGGCATATGTTTGAATTGGGAGCCAGAGAGGACAAAAGGATAAGACATGGTATTTACAGAGCAGCCAGTCCAGCAGAGGGACTCACCCATGGCAAAGAGATCCAAATAAACATTATTAAGCCTGGGAGTTAGCCAGTAGAAGGTTTCCAGAACTCTCTGCGGAATGCTGGAGTGAATGGTCAGGAGGCAAGCAGCTGAAGCCAGGGGACGTCAATCAGACTTCTTGTCAAGAGAGCATCTTGGAGGCAGCAGAGTTTGGCAGAAGGGAGAAGGACAGGCATTATGATCAGTGTTCAGCACCAACAAGAGGCACCTAGAGGGGAGTCTGACCCAGCAGAGACCCTGGCAGGCCCTAGCTTTACAGAGCGACTGTGGCTGATGTGTGTGCCAGGCATGGTGTGCAGCCTGGCACACACATCAGCCACTGCCGTGTCCCGGAGCCAAGATGTAATGAGAAACGAGGTCAGCTTTGTTGCAAGGGAAGGTGAAAGGGCTGAGCGCAAGGCAGGAAATCCTGTTAAAATCAGGGATTGCACTAGGGTTTTGTTACAATTGCCTTTATATACCCGGACAACCTCTATGTAGGCAATGAGCAGAGGACATTATGACCAAATCTATTCAAGACTGGTGTCACAGAGCCTTGAAGTACCTGATGGGTTAACCATGGCCCAGAGTTCAATGAGACACTTCAAACAAAAGGCATCCATAGGGAGCTGAGAGAAACTGTGCTTTTGGACCCAGAAATTGAGCACATCTCTGCTTTGGGGTCTGTAAATTGGCTAAGTTTTTAAGTCAAAAGAATCTTGCCGAGATACTCGATTTTAATTTTTCTAAAGTACAGACATGCGAATTCATCACCAGAAACAATTTTCATACTCAGTCATAACCATTCAACCAAAAAGCATGAGCAAGGCCCCGCCGTAGTAGTGCACACTGGAAGATAGTTCCTGTTACCCCGAGTAAACTACAGCAGGGCTATTTGGAGGAGACAGAGCTCAGTGGAAGGAACACGACTTTGTAGTCCGCAGACCTGGGCAAGCAAATCCGCAGACCCAGGCTCCCACCTGGACAGGCAGCCTCTGAACTCCAGTGTCCTGCCATAAAGGGAGGAAAGTGACCTGCAACTCAGGATTGTTGGACACATTAGGACAGTCCGTGAGACCCCATCACAGTGCCTAGTGCACAGAAGGACCCAGTTTTTGCTATTGCTATTGTTAGAAATAGGGAACTAGCGGCCGGGCGCGGTAGCTCAAGCCTGTAATCCTAGCTCTCTGGGAGGCCGAGGTGGGAGGATCGTTTGAGCTCAGGAGTTTGAGACCAGCCTGAGCAAGAGCGAGACCCCATCTCTACTATAAATAGAAAGAAATTAATTGGCCAACTAATATATATAGAAAAAATTAGCCGGGCATGGTGGCACATGCCTGTAGTCCCAGCTACTTGGGAGGCTGAGGCAGCAGGATCGCTTGAGCCCAGGAGTTTGAGGTTGCTGTGAGCTAGGCTGACGCCACGGCACTCACTCTAGCCTGGGCAACAAAGCAAGACTCTGTCTCAAAAAAAAAGAAATAGGGAACTAGGAAACAATATGGAATATTTAATTTGTACACATTTATTTCACTTATTAATTTCTTGGCTTTTGTTTGTCAGATAAGCTCCGCAAGAACCTTGTCTATCCTATTTATCATATCCCCAGTTGCTTGGCATATAGTAAGGGCTAAGTCATTCTTGCTTGAAAGAATGAATAATCCAGGTGCCCAGTGACGAGCCTGGCCAGGGCATGGAACCAGAGAAAGGAGGGCAGGCTGAGGGGTCCTGAGGAGGAAGGAGAGACAGGCTGCGGTCAGGCCACAGGGAAGATCCTGACGTGACAACAAGTGTGGGCTCCTAACTATCGTAGGGAAGTTGGGGTGGCAGAATGCATTGAAAGAGAGAAGGTACATTAGTGTAGTTTATTGCCAGGCACCTAATATCCA
Source organism: Mirza zaza (assembly GCA_008750895.1). NCBI lineage: Eukaryota > Metazoa > Chordata > Mammalia > Primates > Cheirogaleidae > Mirza > Mirza zaza. The sequence continues at coordinate 84,411 of VSMD01129713.1, forward strand.
AGGTGGATTCAGGGATTCACTGTCTGTAATCGCTGGGATGGAAATGCCACATTCTGATGTCCTCTGAACACTCCTCAGAAGAGTGAAAGGTTGGCAGCAACCCAAGCTGCCAACAAGCAAACCATGGTTTGGCCAGAATTACTGCTTCTTGACCACTCCCTTGATGCGCTTTCTTTAATCCTCACAGCTGCTCTTTGAAGTAAGCACTGTTATCACCCCATCTTAGAGTTGAAGAAACTGAGGCTTAGCAAGGCAAAGTCACTTGGGCAAAGGGCATAGAGCTCTTTTTTTTTTTTTTTTTTTTTTGAGACAGAGTCTTACTCTGTTGCCTGGACTAGAGTGCTGTGGCATCAGCCTCACTCACAGCAACCTTAAACTCCTGGGCTCAAGTGATCCTTCTGCCTCAGCCTCCCAAGTAGCTGGGACTACGGGCATGCACCACCATGGCCAGCTAATTTTTTCTATATATTTTTAGTTGGCCAATTAATTTCTTTCAATTTTTAGTAGATACAGGGTCTTGCTCTTGCTCAGGCTGGTTTCGAACTCCTGAGCCCAAACTATCCACCCGCCTCAGCCTCCCAAAGTGCTAGGATTACAGGCGTGAGCCACCTCGCCTGGCTGAGCTTGGGCTTTTTAGTTAGTTTGCTCAGTTATTGAGTACCTCTATGCCAGGACCTGTGCTAATGCTAAGGACACCAAGAAGATGTACTAATGCAGATACAAAAAACCAGTCCTTTCACACACTACCTGATGTGCTGACTGGGAAACAGAAAATTACACCATCCTGTAATTGAATAAGTACTGGTATAAAATGCTTTGGAAGCAGAAAGGTAAAGTCGGGGATGGCTTTATGACAAAGGCAATGTTGGAATTGGGCCTTTCCCTAGTGAAGAAGCTTGTTCAAGGCAGCAAAAATTGCAAGAGCAAAGGTCCAAAGGCTTCAGAGAGTCACCCGGGCAGGGTGGGTATTTCCATATTACAGATGAGGAAGCCCAGGCCTACCAGGGCTTGGCCTGGTGGTTAAGAGCACAGCTCTGGTCCTACTTCCTGGCCTTGAATCCTGGCCCCACCACTTAAGAGCTGTTTGACTTTGGGAAAGTTACTTCCCTCCTAAGACTTAATTCCCCCACCCATAAAGAGTGGATGATAACGGTGCTGACCACAGGCATGTAGATGGTTAGCAGGGAAGCCAAATTCAAGCTCAGGTCTGTCTAACTCCAAAATGCAAACCTCAGCTTCTTTGATCTACTGCTGCTTTTGTTCAAGAAAGAAGAAAAGCTTTAAAATGAAATGTTTCTGAGTCACAATTTGATTCATAAAAATGTGGGCTAGGCAGCCAAAAATGTTGGCTAAGTCTACGGAGGCTAGCACCCTCCTGCCTGCTGCCATACCCCCTCCAGCCCTGGCCCAGGGGGCCCCCAGCCCTGTAGACACTGGAGTTAGGGGCTCCAGCAAGCTCATGGGGACACATTCCCGCTGTCATGCTGACCCTTTCTTCTCTCCATTCTTCCTCTTCCCCCACCCCCAGTGAGAAACGACGCAAGCCTGCCTGGACCGACCGCATCCTGTGGAGGCTAAAGCGGCAGTCCCAGTCCCGGGCCTGCTCCCTTACCCCCAGACTGCCAGCCCCCTACTTCTCGCTGTCTCTGAGGAGCTACGTCAGCCACATGATATACCGCATCAGTGACCATAAGCCTGTCACCGGCACCTTTGACTTGGAGGTGAATTTCCTGGCTGTCTGACACTTGGCAGAGGAACAGCTACACTGGGCCACGTCCCCCAGCCCTGGAGGCCTGGCTTCTAATGTCAGCCAATCCCCCAGGGAAGTCCTGTAGAAGGCCATGATTGCCTTTCCTCCCAGGTCAGGTATCCCAACTCTTCTTAGGAGCTGTTGATGGCTCTGTCTGTCAAAAGTGTGTTCAGGCGCTTGTGAATAGGTTTCCATTTCCTCCGGGTACTCTCCCTCGGGGCTAATGAGTTCCATTAGCTTATTACCTACTGTGTGAAGTAGGACTTCCTTTTATTTGTCCTAAACCTATCTGGATCAGGTTGCAAAGGGAGCTCCCTTCGTCCTCCTATCTTACCATCTTATGACCAAGGCAGCGGTGACCTCCTTCAGGCTGCTGGCTGGCCCCTCCTTCATCGCATTTTCCGCACTGGTTCCTCTGTCCTTAAACTGTGGTACCTTTGCACACTCTCCCAGCTGTTTTCACCAGAGCGCCCCCCTCCACACATGGAATTGGATTCAGGGCTTTGGGTCAGATACCCTGGAGGCCTGAGAGCAGCTGCCTGGCTTCTTCCTGACACTTCTCAGCAGCTCCCCTTCTGTCTTCCCTCCCTCCTCCTCTGCACTTGGCTCCCTGTATTACCTACCTGGCTCTCAGCCCCCATGTCCCTGACAGGACCAGCCACCAGCCTGACAGGCCTTTGGCCCTTTCTTTTTGCTGCTGGCCAGCCAAGGTCAGCTGGAGCAGCCTAGTGCAGTTGTGTGCCCACCCATCTGAGGGATCCCTACCCCCGCTGTCAGCACAGTGAGGAACAGTTGTCTCCAAGGAGGGAATGATGCTATGGGAATTCAATCCCCTTCCCACCCTTGTGTCTAGCTGAAGCCATTGGTGTCTGCCCCACTGATCGCCCTGATGCCCGAGAACCTCTGGACCATGGAGGACAACTTGGTGGTCAGCTACTCCTCAGCCTCCAGCTTCCCCAGCAGCCCCTGGGACTGGATCGGACTGTACAAGGTGATGTAGCAGGCAAGACGGCGAGTCTACCAGCAATGGCTCCCTGGTTTATGCTTCCTGAGGGCTTATTGGAGCTGGGCAGGCACTAAGGAACTCACCTTCATCCACCCCAGGGTCCTTGCCTACCTACAGGCTGGCAATAAAGGGAGGGGTGACGCATACAGTACGGCGGCCAGCCGCAACAGACCATCCTATCCTTAAGGACTTGCCACGGGTCCCATGTCCTCCTGACTACTGATTCCTCAATCCTCTTTCCCACAGGTGGGGATGCGGCACATTAATGACTATGTGTCCTATGTCTGGGTAGGGGACAACCAGATCTCCTTCAGTGACAACCTGAACCAGGTACATCTCCAACAGGTGGGCTAGCCTGAAAACTCCTCTGTCTTCTGGAAGGGTCAGAGTGCTATCATAAACTTGTCACTGAAAGCTGGGTGGAGCCTAAGGCCCTTGAGCCAACCCCATTCCTGTCCACCCTCCCCTCCAGGTATACATCGACATCAGTGCCATCCCTAAGACTGCAGATCAGTGTCTCCTCTGCTACTTCAGCAACAATCTGCATTCTGTCGTGGGCATAAGCAAACCCTTCCAGGTAAGGAATGCTGGTGGGAAAGGGAAGGGTGTCACAGGGACTTGAGCCCATCATCAGTTCCCCGTGGAGCTGCATCAGGTGGGGAGTGGGAGTGACAGGAAGCAGGGTGGAAGGCCTGCTCTTCCTCCTTCTGCCACCTGTTTTATCCTTGCAGATCCCACCTCGCTTCTTTTTGAGGGAAGACGCACTGGGTGAAGCCCAACCACAGCTCTGAGCCAGGATAGGAGTGAATCCAGGGCGGAGGCCAGAGCTGGCAGCCAGCTCTCCCTTACCACTGCCAGGAGTGCTGGGGGCCCAGCCCAGCCCCATCCCCTGAGGAGCCAGCCAAGTGTCCTCCACATACCAACCACCTTCAAGTTCTAGCCAGCTTCCTTCGCTCTCTCCAGTACAGATCTCTGGAACTGGCTGCTTAAATATAGGCTTTTGTTGCTGAGATGTGAGTAAAACAAGATAGTTTGTAAATAGTGAAGATTTGGGGACAATTCACCAGATGTGGGAAGGACCCTTCAGCCTGCATCTCATTTCTTTTTTTTTTTTTGAGACAGAGTCTCACTTTGTTGCCCAGGCTAGAGTGAGTGCCGTGGCATCAGTCTAGCTCACAGCAACCTCAATCTCCTGGGCTCAAGTGATCCTCCTGCCTCAGCCTCCCGAGTAGCTGGGACTACAGGCATGCACCACCATGCCCAGCTAATTTTTTGTATATATATATTTTAGTTGGTCAATTAATTTCTTTCTATTTTTAGTAGAGATGAGTCTCGCTCAGGCTGGTTTCGAACTCCTGCCCTCAAGCGATCCGCCCGCCTCGGCCTCCCAGAGTGCTAGGATTATAGGCGTGAGCCACTGCGCCCAGCCTGCATCTCATTTCTTGATTTCCCCCCCTACACACTTCTAGTCCTGCCAGGCACATGCCCCATCTGGCACAGGCCTGCATTCTTGTCATGCCATCCTGGGTCTCAGGCTGCCTGGGAGGGAGGGATGCTCACATTTGTACAGGCTCTATAGACTGGTTGGCAAGCAGCGTTGGGTTCCAGGAGTCTTGGCATCTCATAGCCTGTCCCCATGAGAGATGGACAAAATCTTGGATCCCTGCTTTCAGCAGAAACAGTGTGACTAAGAGCGTAGGATGGAAGGGCCCCTCTCGCCAGGCTGTTATGTAGTAGCGTGAACAGGTTGATGAGGGTCCTTCTGCTAACACAACTTCCCCACCCCTGCGTGGAGTCCAACCAAGGAAGTTCCAGAGCCTGAACAGAGAGAATTGGAAAGGACCCAAGTTAGCTTCTTTCCTCTAAGGAAGGATTGACAGGTAGTAGAGGAGCTTCAGCCACTGACTTTTCTAGTGTGTTTCTTGCCAGATCAAGCTCTTCTGCTCCAACCTTGTCAGGACTTTGGCCAGAAACTGCTCCTCTCTCTGAATGCCCATGGGACCTAGAATTGGGGGTAGGCAGAAGGGAGAGCTGGATCAAAATATTTTGGAGGATCTGGTCCTGGGGGTCTTCCGAGAGCATTCTCCAGGTGCTGTGTGAACATGGCTTGTACACACTCCCACCACTTGCCTCCTGCCAGTGGTGACTCAGTGGACCTTCTCAGGAGAAGCCACCTCAGGGAGCCTGCTCAGTGATTGTCATGCCATCCTGTGACCTGAGATTGAGGATCACTCCAGTTGCTCTGCATTCCCTACTCCACCCAGGGAGCTATGTGTATCGAGAACTGTCCCCTGGCTTCTGGTGGGCCATGGCTATGTTCTGTGTTTGTTAACACTGGGGGCTAATAAGAAACATGGCTTTTACACTTGTGTGTGACTCTTTGATGATAGGAGGGCACATGGCAATGACCCAGAACTCCTTGCTCAACTTGAGGGACAAGGGCCCTGTAGATCCAAACTAGACTTTCTGTGTCTGAGATCAGCAGATGTGGCCAGGGTGAGACTAGGATGAGGTTCTGGGGTGGTGACCATGTGGGTCCCTGACCCAGGTAGAACATGTCATCTGTGTTATTGGATGCTTAGTTTACTCCAGGTAGAAGGGGTTTCTTGGAACTGACAACCCATGGGAAAGGTGCTCTTAGTGGTTCATCCTTCCTCACTCACTACTCCCTTACACCCTAGTCTTTATCTTGTTCCTGGGTTAAGCTGTCCAAAATGTCATCATCTTTTTTCTCTTCCCCACTTCTCCCCTGATCCTTCCTGCTGAATTGCTCCCCATAGTACCCTATCCTTGCCACCAATACATACACCTAGCGAGCTCCGAACCCCACTTGCCCACTGTTCTTTGCCCATGCACAAACTATCACAAGTGCTGCCACATAGCACCCTTCATTTGGCAGATGGGAAAACCAAAGTTCAGAGAAGTGTGACCCCTTCAAAGTTACACAGGCAGCTGTAGTGTCATGCAAGACCAGAAATACAGGAATGGGGTCTGGATCCACCCACGGGTAAGAGTCTCAGTTGTCTGTAAAATGCAAATGATATACCTATTCATTCACAAGATTACTGTGAGAGAACAATTGGAAAAAACATTATGCCCACCTCCCCATTCTGATTAATGTAGCCACAGGGCTTGATTTCAGGGGTGCCCTGTTTTTTCTCCACATGCTTACCTCTCTCATTCCTTACACACCCCTGCCCCTGCCTCCTGTTGCAGGCTCCTTCGTAGCTTGGGAGGGGTGAGCCCAGCAGTGATTGAGAGGCGGAAAGGGGAAGGGGGAGTGCTCTCAGTCCTCTTGGCCCCAGTCAGGATATGGCTGCTCTGGGCCCACCCCAACCCGCTGGGTGGAAACAGGAAATATGTGAGACTTGGTGTGCGCTGGGTCTCTGCGCCTGGCTCCACGACTGATAAGGGCCATTGTGTGGCCGAAGGGGATGAGCCTGCCCTGGATAGATGTGCTTCCCGGAGGAAGGAAGGAAGCTTTGCTGGCCTTTCCTGGGCGGAGGAAGCCCTGGACAGGGAAGGGAAGGGTGCCTGGGGGGAGGTCCCTGCCCAGAGCCCTGTCACTGCCAGCACAGGCCCCCTGGACTCCAGCCCCTCCCATGCCAGCCTCTGCCTCTGGAAAGGTCTGTTTCCCCCATCCACTTCCCCATCCTCACTTCCTATAAGGAATGGCTGGAGACCAGAAGGCTCAGTCTCAGGCCAGGAAAGTGTCAGCTGTGATTTAGCAACAATATAGAAAACAGGAACATTAAGAGTGGAGGAGCATAGGGGGGTACTGTTGAAATGTAAGGAGCAAACAGGGCTAGAGGTTGCCCATACCCAAGGAGCCCAGGAACAAACACCCCAAGGGTTTGAGGCTATGGAGGAGGGTAGGACAGAGGCCTCCTGCCTCTTGTGACAAGTCCCTGTGCCTGGCATGACCAGCCCTCAGCAGCCCTTGCCTCTAAAACTCTAGGGGCTCACCTGCTGCTGTGGGAGGCAGTCAAGTTGGGGGGAATGTGCAGGAGAAGCAGTGCCTATTAGGAATCCTCTTGGATTAGAAGATGTGCCTTCTGGTTTGGGGCATGGTCACCATGCTAGAGAGCTGACACTGGAGAGTGGGTGGCAGGAGAGGCCCAGCCATTAAGGGGGTAAGGGGAAAGGCCTCCTACCCTTTGACCTGGAGCCCAGGGTCCCCCATGAGTGGCTGCATCAGCTCCTTGGTTACCTGGGACAACAGGCATTTCCTCCATCCCTCAGCCCCTCCTCTTCCTGCCCCAACCCTCCGGTCCAAGAGGCCTCCCAATCAGACCTGGACTGCTCCAGCTGTGTCCTGAGGAGCTGGACCAGCCACATCCCCTGGGGCTGGAGTTGAAGCAGAACCAAGTGGCCATCCCATCGATAGACCATAGATTCCTGGCTCTCGGCGGCCAGAGCCAGCGGGCGGGAAGGCAGCTTTGCACACAGGCCCCAGTGCCCGGCGCACTGGCTCTCCACAGGAATGGCGCTGCAAGTGGAGCTGATACCCACCGGGGAGATCATCCGCGTGGTTCATCCCCACAGGCCCTGCAAACCTGTAAGCCGGGATGCTCTGCGCTGGGGGGGAGGGTGGCAGTGTCTCCCTTGGGTCTGGCGGCCCCTCTGAGCAAAGCCCTCTGGAAGAGGTGAGCAGTGAGGAGGGGTTCTGACCCTTGGGAACAGGAACAGACTAGTCAAGAAGGGGTAAGTGGAAGGAAGGAGTAAGGGTTTAAGGGCCACTAGAAGCAGGATTTTTCAAAGCTGAGGTCTGAATTGCAATGTTTTTTCCGACTCCCTGAACCTCAGTGGGCTGGGCTATGAACTGGGCACAAGCGGTGACAGGGCTCCTCTGAGGACAAAGGACTAGTGCCTGTCAGTCTCCAGGCGCATAGTACAGACTCAGTTAATACCCCTACCCCTGTCCTGTCTGGTCCGCAGAACTGGGACTGCCTCACGACTCAGAGTAGTAGCGTGGGTGTGGGAGGTGGGTGAGGGAGAGCGGTAGTTAGAAATGGGGAAGAACTGCCCTAGCTGGCAGGCTGGGGAAGGTCTGGTTTGCTCTGGAGATGCAAAAGGGCCCCAGGATGAGAAGGGGGAACTCCACCAGGCGCACCCACCCACCAGCACTGCAGCGAATAGGCCGGGTCTCCGGGAGAGTGCGCGCGCGCGCGCGTGTGTATTTGTGTGTGACTGTGGCGCGCCTAGTCCTGGGAACTGGTTGGGGACTGTGCCGCACTAAGACTCAGCGGACGCGGGCCAGGGCGGGGGCCGGGGCCAAGGCCGGTTGGGGCGGGGCGGGGCCGGGGGTGCGCGCGCGCGTGCCCGGGTCTGGGCCCTGCCCGGGATGACGACAGGCGGCAGCCCGGCCCCTAGCGGGCCCTGGGCGGGGAGAGTGTGCCCCGGCCGAGGACTCCCGAGCCCGCCACGCCGCCCAGCCCGGCCCCCACCCACGCGCCCGAGGAGCCGAGCCGGTGGGTACATGGGGCACAGGCGCGGGGCGGGCAGCGGCCGCGTGGCCCCAGGAGGCCTCCGCTGGCCGGCGGGGTGGGGGAAAGAGCACGCGCTAAGCCCGGCCCGGAGCTACGGTCGCCGGGGGTCGCCGGCAGGGGACCGCTGGGGCCGAGGATCACCCAGCCCGGCCAGTAAGCGGTCCCAGGAGCGGGAGGCGCAGAGACTCAGCCTGGCGGGGACTTGGATTACTTGCGGGTGACGTGAGGGCGGTGAAGAGCGGTTTGGGTGGCGGGAGCCAGGCACCCTGCGCGCCCTTTGGGCCCCTCCCGCTGCCCTGTTCTGCCTCTGGGTTCCGGAGAAGCCGTCTGAGCGCCGCCTCTTCCCGTTCTCCGCCTCGGGCTCAGCCACCCAGTGGCCCCTGCGTGCCTCGCGCGTGTGAGTGTGACGGGTGAGGGGCTCCGCGATGAATGGGAGAATGAATGGCTGGCCCAAGGCCTTGTTCTCTCCGGCACGCCCCGGCCGGCTTATGCTCCCGGGCTCAGAGATTCATTCATTGATCCAGGCGGCATTCACAAGGGGGTTATTGAGCCCCACTGTGTGCCTAGTTGGTTGTATGCCTGGCGTGGGAACAGTCTCCTGGGAAAGGCCAACAATGAAACAGGCGATTAGTGCTGAGTGGGATAAGGAGGGGTTGTGTGTTGGGGAGAATCAGGAAGGGGTTCTAGAGGAGGGGATACCTCACCAGTCTCCATGGATCAGTAGGAATCGGTGAGCTGGGGAGGGAGAGTGCACTGAGCCAAGGAAGCTGCAGATGCAAAAGGCACAGAAGGAACCACGTGGGGTGGCTGGTGGCAGGGTGCAAGAGGCTCTTCCTGGTTGTATGTCCTGGGTGGGTGTTAGGGGAGGGAGGGGATGGGAGAGTGCCACCTGTGCAGTGGCACCGGAATGCAGGAGCAGTGGGGCAAACTGAGGACAATGGGTGTGAATCACAGGCCTGGCATATGGCGGGTGCCCTATAAACCTTCACTCTGTTAACCTGAGATGTTATTTGGAGACACTGTCTCACTCTTGCTCTGAGTAGACTGCTGTGTTAGCCTAGCTCACAGCAACCTCGGACTCCTGGGCTCAAGCAACCCTCCTGCCTCAGCCTCCCAAGTAGCTGGGACTACAGGCATGCGCCACCACCACAACCAAACTGGGATGTTAATTCATTTGATTTGTAAGGGCTGTGGGAAATGGATTGCTAGCAAAAAGGTGAGGAGGCCAGTTAGGAAGTTGCTGTCTTGGTCCAGGAAAGGAGCAGTGACAGTGGAGCAGAGGTGAGGTTCAGCAAGTGCTGATGGATTAGAGCGACTAGTGGAGGAAGGAGAGCAGGACTTTTAATGCCAGGCTGTGATGACCAGCTGGAAACATCACCTTCCTCTCTACATAAAGTACACTGAACAAGGAGAATAGGTTAGGGGTCAAGGGACTCTGTTTATTTTTTCCAGACCTCCAGGCAGAGGTGTCTGGCAGGCCAAAGGCTCATGGCTCTGGAGCCAGAATGTACATCCCTTGATTGGGGCCCTGTGAACAATCAGGGTAGAGACCCTTAGTCCCCACCTTCTCCTCCTCATTTCCCCTCCTAACAATTCCCTGAAGCCTATAACAGTCCTTGGTGGGGCAGCTAGGGCCCGGATCAGCTGTCATTAAGACAGGCTGTGGTTGTCTTTCTGTTGCCCTAAGAGGTAGTGAGGAAATCCTAACTGCAGGAATCCAGTTATGGTCCCACGCTGCAAGAACATTTGAGGCTTCCCACTGTCCCCACAGGTCAGGCTTGGAGGCACCTGGCCTACACTAGCTGAAGGGCACTGGATGACCCAGGTCTGCTGAGCTGCCCCATCCCCAGTGGTTCCAAGGAAACACCTCCCTAGGTGGGAGGAGACCCAGAGGCAGCCTTGGGAAGTCAGTCCTGGGTCACTCAGGGGCCATGGCTGCACCCTAACCTGCAGCCAGCTCTTAGGCCCAAGGCCATGGCCCACTCCTTATCTGCTACCCCAAAGGCCAACAGAATCACACAACACCGAGGGGGCTTGTACTGGATCACTGAGAATCACTGATCACAGCGTGCCAGAGTAGCCCTGTTAACCATACGGAGAGGCTGGGAGGTCAGCGTAGCCCTGCCGAAGTAGTGAGCAGTAGGCTTGCCAGGTTCCAATCCCACTCCTCCTTTTAGTGGTCCTGAGACCCTGAACTAGTCATTTCAACTGCCCAACCTCAGTTTCCCCTTCTAAAATGGATTAATAAAACAGACCTAGTGGCCTGGCTGGGGGCACTGAAGGGAGTAACAGAAGAAAGCGCCCGAGAACCCTGGACGCGCCAGGCGCTGCAGCCTTAGTCTTCACACTGTCTGTTCCCTGCCCTCGGGCTTGGCCTCGCGCTTCCGTGCAGTGAGGCGGGGCAGGCCTGGGGGGTGCCGGGGCTGTGGCCGGCCCTCGGGCCCGCCGGCGGCGGACACGCCCCTTCCTTCCGCCGCCGGGCGGTGGCTGCGGGGGCGCCGGCGGGCATCCCGGGAATGCGGCGGCGCGGCTCGGCTCGGGACGGGGGAAGCCGGCCGGACCCCTCCGCACGCGGATTCCCCTCATTCCAGCCGCCTGACGCGGCGCCGGCGGGCGGGGCGGGGCGGGGCGGGGCGTGGGGGCGGGCACTGCGGCCGCGAAGCCCCGCCCTCAGCCCCTCCCCTCCGCCCCCGACTGGCTGGAGCCGGAGCCCGGTGCCCCACCGCAGGGCATGGGGAGAAAGTCGAGCTCCTGGTGGGGGCTCCCGGGACCCTCTGCCCCCAGCCTTCTAAGGCGCTCCTCTTTCCTGGGTGGGCTGGGCTGGGTCCCTCCTGGGTTTTCAGACCTGGGGGCACCGCAAAGGGTACCCTCCACCGCCGAGAGCCCGCTCCTGCCGGCGGCGTTTAACACACCCTCCCTCCGCTCGCTCAGCTGCGCGCTGCCGCACCCAGTCCCCTCGCCCCCTCCAGAGGGCCCCATCTCCCAGCTGGCGCCCCCCCCCCGGGGTCCTCCGGGCCGCGGCTCCGGCCAGGCTGTTGTACTTGAAGTAATGAGCCTTCCCCGCGAGGATGCAAGCCCGCACCTGCCGCGGCCTCACCCCTCCCCCGGGAGCCCGTGTCCGAGGCGCTGGGGCTTTGGGTCTCAGCTCTGCCTTTTACCCGCTGGGACAAGTCAGTCCACCTCCCTGTGCTCCCGTTCCTTATCTGGCTAGTAGGGGACAGGTAAAGTGCCTTCTAGCTCTATGTGCCTGGCTGACACGCCTGCCTGAGGGGCTTTCCCTACTAGATGAGACACGGGCCGCGCCTGCCCCCGGGCCTGGCTCTTAGTAGGTCTCCCTGGGAGCACGTGTGGAATGAGTGCCTGGCGGAGAGAAGGGAGGGTAGGGGGGAGAGGAAGGGGTGTTTACAGAGGGCCTGGGAGGTGCCTTAGCGCGTTATCTTCGGCTACCCAACCCACACACCCACACTTCTAGGCAAGTATCAGGCTCATTTTAAGGATGAAGAACAGGCTCCCCAAAGTTAAGTGACTTGCTCAGTCATGCTGCTAGTAAGAAAAAGCCAAGGCTTTTGCAAGCACTAGACATCACCGACATCACCATCCCCACCAGCGGTGGGATCAGACCTAGAGTTCGCCCCAGGCCAAAGGAGACTGGCGCGTCCCCGGAGCCCAGCGAGGGTGGGGCTGCTGGAGGCTGGTTTGGGGAGAGAGAGGGCGTCCTGGGCAAAGGGTGTGGAGGGATCCAGAGGGAGAAGAGAGGAGAGCGCCCTCCAGAGGAAGGAGAGAGGGGAGGAGCCCCTGGGGCACCGAGGCCCGAGTAGGGTGTCGGAGATGGGAGAGAAGGGTGTTGGCCCCATATGCCATAGGTCGTATGCGAATTTCCAGATGGGAAACTGAGACCTCCAGGTGTGCTCGGCAAGGGCACCGTGTGGCCGTCCCTGTTCCTGGGGCGCGCTTTCCGTGCTAACAAGGGAACCTAAAGAGATTTCTGGGGTGCTTAAAGTGTCGGGGCCCGCCCCCAAGAGTGTGTATGGGGGTGGACAGTGTCCTGCACCGAGGCTCCGCCCGCCCTCCCTGGCGCGCCGGCCGTATTTGGACATTTCGTTCTATTTTTAACTTTCCCGGGACTCGAGGCTGGAGGGGAGGAAAATCCTTCTTCCTCTGGGATCCACGGGCCTCAGCCCCCGTCCCGCGCCTGGCCTGGCCGCGTAGTGTAGACACAAGCCCGGAAGTGGGTTCCGGGTCCGTATAGACGCGGCGGCCGCGCGGGTTCCGGGCTCCACCCTGGAACCAACGACGTCCCTCCAGGAAAACCTGACTCAGGCGGAGCCCAGCCCGGCGGGGAGCTCCGCCCCCGCCTGCCCCCGGCCCAAGGGGCCCCCTTAAGCCCCTTCCCCACCCCCACCAGCTGGAGAGGGACCCTGAGTCCCGGCCCCGAGGGAGGCGGGGGAGGTCGGGGAGTCCCGCGCTTCTGGGGCCTGTGGAGGGGGCGGTGCGGGGGGCGGGCCGGCCCCTCCCTCGCTGACGCCGCGCCAGCCACCGCCGCCGAGCCCCGGACCGCGAGCGCGGGCAGCAGAGCGGGGCGCCAGGCCGATCCGGCAGGATGCGCTACCGGGCGTCGGTGAGCCAGGGTGGCGGGCAGGGCTGGGGTCCTGGGTGTCCCTCCCTGCCTCGCAGCGTTGCCTTGGCCCGGCCAGGGAGCGGGCGGGGCTCAGGAATTTCGGGTGGAAAAATGTCCCGGAAAGTTGCAGGGGGAGGAGGCCGAGGCGGGAGGGCCGCGGACGCTTGGACCCAGGACTGAGCGATTAGCTCCTGGGGACTGCTGAGAACACCGAGACCCCTCATCCGAGGACATGGGGGCGGGGACTGCGGCCAGATTTGGCAGCAGCTTTGGGGCGGGGCTGGGGGGCGGCGAGGGACAAGCCTGGGAGAGGCAGGCCCCCGGCCCGGAGGGGTGCCCCAGGCCAGAGATCTGGGGCCATCTGTGGTCGGAGGATACCTGGTGGCCTCTTTGGGATCCACACCCCACCACCACCTCCACCACTTTGCTCCTCTCTGACCCTTGACGCTCTTAGTGTCAATTTTCTAGAGCCCCAGACCCTTTTTGAAGAGGGACTCTCAGCTCTGGTTGCCTGGCTGAGCCTACAGGACCCGGAGGCAGCTGGGCTTTCTGTGGTAAAACCCCCGCCCCGTGAGGCTTCTCGGGACTCTCAGGGGAGACGGTGTCTGGGGATCCCGGCAGCTGGAGGGCAGGGAGTGGCCCCAACTAGGGGGAAGGGCCACCCCCTTTGGAGTGGGCGTAGAGCCCAGCTGGGTTGGGAGGCCCTTTGGGGGAATCCCTCTTCTGTCGTCTGGGGTAGCCCCCTCCTCAGTGCTAAACACCCTAAACCTGGAGATTTTGGGGGGTGGGGTGGGAGAGCTGGCCCCACCCTGCCTGCAGAATTCACCCTGAGACATTTGTCCTCCAAAGCACCTGTCACACGTGGCCAGAGCTAAGAGACCTGAGATCACCTGGTCTAACAACTCCTCCTCCTTGAGGAGGAAGCAGCCCAGAGAGAGGAGGGGATTTGTCCAAGGTCAACAGAGCATTCTTTCTGCCACTCCAAAGTGTTCCTTCTCCTGACCCCCCTTCTCCGCACAAAACCAGTGCCTCCCTGGATTCTGTGGCCATGCCCCCATGTCCTCTGGGCCCTGCAGCCTCCAGAACCTCGCGTCCAGGTCCCATGTGCCTCACATGGTCTCTGTTCTGTGTACCTGTGTCCTCAGTGTCCACGTGCCGGCATACTGAGACCCAGGCCCTCTGTACCCAGCATGTTCCGTGTCTTGTATCCAGGCCTCGTGCCACACGTCCCTGATTCCCGTCAGTCCTGCAGGCATAGGGGAGGAAGAGTAGTGGCCTTACCTTACCCTGGTGGTGCTGACCCTCTTCCATGGCCCATTCTCTGCAGGCTCTGGGCAGTGACGGGGTGCGGGTGACCATGGAGAGCGCACTGACCGCCCGTGACCGGGTGGGGGTACAGGATTTCGTGTTGCTGGAGAACTTCACCAGCGAGGCAGCCTTCATCGAGAACCTGCGGCGACGGTTCCGGGAGAACCTCATTTATGTGAGGCCTGAGTGGGGAGAGGACTAGGGGTGCTGGGGGTTACAGACACGGGCCGAGGGGTACTCTGAGGTACCAGGGACCAAGGGGACAAACTTTTGACCCTCCTCTCCCAACCCCCAGACCTACATTGGCCCAGTCCTGGTCTCTGTCAACCCCTACCGTGACCTACAGATTTACACCCAGCAGCATATGGAGCGTTACCGTGGCGTCAGCTTCTACAAAGTGCCACCACACCTGTGAGTGACCCCCAGCCCCTCCAAGAGTGACTCCCCCATCTCCATCTGAGATGGCCCTACCTGACCCTCACTCTAACATGACCCCTAACCTCCCACTTGGGTAAGTCATTATTCACATCTGTGGAGTCCCACAATCCCTCAGCCTAGAGGGACCTCAGTCTCCACTGGAGATGAATCTCTCAGCTCCATCTGGGTGGGACACCCAGTTCCTCCTACCCCATACCCATGACTTATTGCCCAACTGTACCTGGGCATGGTCCCCCAACCTCCATGACCCCTGACCCCCACCTATAAAGACCTCCCAACCCTACCTGTGAGTGACCCCAGCCTCCACCTAAGTGACCTCCAAGACCCCCACCTGTGAGTGACCCTGTCAGTCCTCCATCTGAGCATGGCCCCTCCTGAACGGTGAAGCATCTCCCTGATCCACACCTACCAGGGACCCCCATACCCACCCTCCAGGGTAAGCCCCCACAGGGGAACTCCCACCCACAAGGGGACTCCAACCAGATACGGAAGTGCCTCCCCCCAACCCACCCCCCGTCCTACCTGTGGGATTCTGCCACCTGCAGCCACTTGGCACTCTACCCCCCAACTCCCTGATGAGCCTCTGCCTCAGGTTCGCAGTGGCCGACACTGTGTACCGAGCACTGCGCACGGAGCGCCGGGACCAGGCAGTGATGATCTCTGGGGAGAGCGGGGCAGGCAAGACAGAGGCCACCAAGCGGCTGCTGCAGTTCTATGCAGAGACCTGCCCAGCCCCGGAGCGGGGAGGTGCTGTGCGGGACCGGCTGCTGCAGAGCAACCCGGTGCTGGAGGTGAGGGGACAGCAGCATCTGAGGGGACGGATGGGCAAGGAGAGAATGCCAGGCGTCCCTCATACCCCCCTCCACTCCTAGGCCTTTGGAAATGCCAAGACCCTCCGGAATGATAACTCCAGCAGATTTGGGAAGTACATGGACGTGCAGTTTGACTTCAAGGTACCTGTGGGTATGGCAGGGTGGGGAAAGGGAGCTTGCTCCCATTCAGCAGGCCCAGTATGTGCTGAGCACCCGCTCTGTGCCAGGCACTGTTCCAGGTGCTGGTGGTACGGCAGTGAAGCAGACAGAAATCCTGCCTCCCGAGGTGATAGGCAATAAACAAAAATAATAATTTAGGCCATGGCAGAAAACAGAACAAAGTAAAGGCTGGGGGCAATTGCAATTTTAAATAAGGCAGAGAGGGTAGGCCTCACTGAGAAGGTGGCATTTCAGTAAAGGCTTGTGGCAGACAGAGAAGCAAGCTGTGCACATACCCAGGCAGAGAGTCCAGGCAGCAGGGGTAGCCAGCGCAAGGGCCCTGAGGTGGGGAGCTGCTCGATCCATGTGTTCAAGGACAGCAAGGAGGCCACAGGGGCTGGAGAAAAGAGCATGGTAGGCCAGGCACAGTGGCTCATGCCTGTAATTCTAGCACTCTGGGAGGCTGAGGCAGGAGGATCACTTGAGCACAGGAGTTTGAGGTTGCTATAAGCTAGGCTGACTCCACTGAACTGTAGCCCGGGTGACTCTGTCTCCAAAAACAAAAGAGAAGGAAACTGAACCCCCCTCCTCACTGCCTCCCTTAAAAAATTAAAAAAAAGAAGAAGAAGAAGAAAGAAAAGAGCAAGGGTCTGGGGAAGGTGAGGCCAGATGGTACAGGCCCTTTTGGGTCTTTGCAAGAATTTTTTTTATTTTTTTAAACTCCAAGTAGAAGGAGAGTCATTGGAGGGTTTTGAACAGAAGTGTGTCGTGATCTGACTCTCTTGTTAAAAAGATCACTCTGGCTGCTCTGTTGGTGATAGATGGCAGGTGAGGCAGGCCAAGCCAGGAAACCAGTTAGGGGGCTGATGTAACAATGCAGGTGACAGATGACAGGGGCTCAGACCGGTGTGGTGGCAGTGATTGGATTCTGGATGTTTTGAAAGTCAAGGCAGCAGGATTGGCCGCCAGATTGGATGTAGGGCGCGGAAGAAAAAGAGGCTTCCAGAAGGACTGCCAGCTTCTTGGGCTGAACGACTAGAAGGATGTAGTCACATTGACCAAGGCAGGAAGATACTAGCAGAGCTCGTTTCAGGAGGGGGAAGATGAGTTCAGGCCTGCTGAGTTTGATATGTCTGTCAGGCACCTGAGCAGAGATGCCAAGTAGATGGAGTTGAATCCACCCCATTTCTTAGATGAAGAAACTGAGGCTGGGGGTTATCATGCCTGAGCCCACACAGCTAGTGGATGGGCTGGAATTAGAGCTTGGGTCTGCCGACTCCCAAGCCCAGGAGTGCAGAGGAGAAAGGGGAAGATGGGCTCTATTCCCCAGCCCGTGACCAATCCCTGTGCCCTGTCCTGCCTACAGGGTGCCCCTGTGGGTGGCCACATCCTCAGTTACCTTCTGGAGAAGTCTCGAGTGGTACACCAGAATCACGGGGAGCGGAACTTCCACGTCTTCTACCAGCTTCTAGAGGGGGGAGAGGAAGAGATGCTGCGCAGGCTGGGCTTGGAACGGAACCCCCAGAGCTACCTGTACCTGGTGAAGGTGAGTGGCTGGCAGGTAGGGTAGGTGCCACCCAGGGGGCCCAGTGCCAGGGCTGGCAACCCAGCTGTGCCCTTCCTCCAGGGCCAGTGTGCCAAAGTCTCCTCCATCAATGACAAGAGTGACTGGAAGGTTGTCAGGAAGGCTCTGATGGTCATCGACTTCACTGAGGACGAAGTGGAGGTGAGGCCTCTTCTGGAGACCCTCTCTTTTCTCCTGTCACACCCCAAAGGTCTCCTTTTACTTTTTTTTGTGACAGAGTCTCAGTCTGTTGCCCGAGCTAGAGTGCTGTGGCATCAGCCTAGCTCACAGCAACCTCAAACTCCTGGGCTCAAGCAATCCTACTGCCTCAGCCTCCTGAGTAGCTGGGACTACAGGCATGCACCACCATGCCCGGCTAATTTTTTCTATATATTTTTAGTTGATCAATTAATTTCTTTCTAATTATAGTAGAGATGGGGGTCTTGCTCTTGCTCAGGCTGGTCTTGAACTCCTGACCTTGAGCGATCCTCCTGCCTCGGCCTCCCAGAGTGCTAGGATTATAGGCATGAGCTACCACGCCTGGCCTCCTTTTACTTTTAAAACCCATTTCCACTTCTGGCACCCTCCTCCTCCTCTCAAACACTTCACCTGCTCCCTGCTCATCTCACCGTCCATCTCTTGGGGCTCTCTGTCCCCCTCCTTACCTGTCCCCACCTACTCCCCCAGGACCTGCTGAGCATCGTGGCCAGTGTCCTACATTTGGGCAACATCCACTTTGCTGCCGATGAGGAGAGCAATGCCCAGGTCACCACTGAGAACCAGCTCAAGTACCTGACCAGGGTGAGTGGGGGGCGGAGGGCAAGGGGCAGGGCGGCAGGGGCACCAGGGTGCACCCTCACCACAGCCACGCCCCACCCTTGGCAGCTCCTCGGAGTGGAAGGCTCGACGTTGCGGGAAGCACTGACACACAGGAAGATCATCGCCAAGGGCGAGGAGGTGAGGCTGAGCCTTTGCCTCCCCAGCTGGTGGGCACCACGTGTTCCAAGGCAGCCCTCCCACTCCCATCATTCCCCCTTCCCTGGGGGGCTCAGAGAGGCACAGAAAGCTGGCCAAGGTCACACAGGAAGAGTGGTAGAATCAGGCTAGAACCAGACTCTCACCTCGGGAATGAGGCCACTTGTCCCTACGCCACCTTCTCCCTGCCGTGGTTACTCGGTGCTCCCCTGGCATCCCTCTAGCACCACCACCCCCAACCCACTCACCGGAGCTGGGAGGGCAGGGTGGTCACAGTCTCCTGGTCTTCTGCGTGAGCCAGAGGGGAGATGAGATGCAAACTGTCTGTGGCATTCATCTCCTTGTCGCGTCCTACGCCGACAGCTCCTGAGCCCGCTGAACCTGGAACAGGCTGCATATGCACGAGACGCTCTTTCAAAGGCCGTGTACAGTCGCACTTTTACCTGGCTGGTCAGGAAGATCAATAGGTCACTGGCCTCCAAGGTGAGGCTCGCTCCATGCTGCTCCCAAAGGTGGCAGGGACGGCGGCCCAGGGAGGCCCGAGGCTCGAGGGGGGCTTGGTCAACAGTGGCACCCACGCTCTTGGTTATGGCTGGCCCTAGGACGCTGAGAGCCCCAGCTGGCGGAGCACCACGGTTCTCGGGCTCCTGGACATTTATGGCTTTGAAGTGTTTCAGCACAACAGGTCAGTGCCACCGCCCATCCTGGCCCCTCTCTTCTGTTCCCCAGCCTCAATCATTCCTGCCCAATGACTCCCCCGGCCAGCCTGGGTCCTGCTCTGTGTTCTTACCTTAGCTGCTCAGGGGCCTCGTCCTGTCGTTTCCCTCTCCTGCTCTGTGTCCCCTAAGCTATCATGGGTGTGTCTCTTTCCTGCACAGCTTTGAGCAATTCTGCATCAATTACTGCAACGAGAAGCTGCAGCAGCTCTTCATCGAGCTGACGCTCAAGTCGGAACAGGAGGAATACGAGGCAGAGGGCATCGCGGTGCGTGAAGCCTGTGGTGCCCCCCATGTACCACGGGGAACCCAGGCATCAGGGACCCCTGGGAGAAGGTGCTAAGACCCCACAATGATGCCTCACCTCCCTTTTCCCTCTCAGTGGGAGCCTGTTCAGTATTTCAACAACAAGATCATCTGTGACCTGGTGGAGGAGAAGTTCAAGGGCATCATCTCCATTTTGGTGAGTCCTCGGCTCCTCCAAGGCCTCGGGCTGGGGGCTGGCAGGGAGGATGTCCCCCCATGCATTCCCTTTCTTTCCAGGCTGGTCCACAGAGGGCCAGAGTTTGTGGTGAGCAGGGACAGGGCAGGGCTGTGTGTGGAGGGTGGGGTGAGGTGCTAGCCCAGTCTGGAAGCTGTCTGTGGGAGGTTCCCTGCACGGTGCCCCAATCTTCTCTGCTCTCCGGCCCCCATACATCCCTCCCCCTGTGCCACACCCCCAGGATGAGGAGTGTCTGCGCCCTGGGGAGGCCACAGATCTGACCTTCCTGGAGAAGCTGGAGGACACAATCAAGTACCATCCGCACTTCCTGACGTGAGTGGGCTGCGGGGCTGCCCAGGGTGGGGGGTGCACGTGGGGCAGAGCCTATGGAAGGCGGGGGCTGTCCATAGTCCCAAAACACCAGCCATAAGGAGATGACCAGGGGAGGTGCTAAGGTAAGTACAGCTCCTGTGCGTCCAGAAAGTAATAAGCTAGGAACATGGCTTCCTGTTCATGCTTTTTTGAAAATGAAACTTGCTAAGATTTTTTTGGCTCCCTTATTTGGAATTTGCTTTTTATTTAAGGAATCTCCTAACGTAGGGAGGGGTAGAAACAAGCACCTCTGTCCCAGCTCAGTCCTGCATATTCTATGCACATCATCTCTTAACCTGCAGTGACCCTTTCCAGAGGTGTTCTTGGCGTTCTCTCCCTTTTACTGAGACTCAAAGAGGCGAAGGCATTTGCCCAAAGTTATCTCTCATCTAGGTTGCAGAGCTGGGGCTCAGTCCCGGGGCTGTCAAATGCCAAAGCCCTGAGTATTTTTTGCTTATTAGTATAATAAAAACTTGTTTCTGATTACAAAAGTGATATCACTCATTAGAGAAAAGTTGGAATGTGTGCAAAAGCCACTTGTAATCCTATCACCCAGAGGTCATCCCTGTTAACAATGTGAGGCATTTCCTTCCTGCCTTTTTCTATACATTTTTTTTCCACAGTTGAGAACTTATTGTGTATAAGGCTCAAGATAGTGTATCATCGAACAGAAAGTTTTCCTCAAAACACTTCCTCCAATGGCTCTAACCCACGGGTCCTCCAGGGTTCTCACCTAGCCTTCAGGGGCTCCTGGCCAGCCCCCACCTTTCTGCTGCAATTAACAAGGCTGCCACAGACAGCTCTCTGCCTTAAATGTTTGTATCTCTGGTTAGTTGCTTGGAATAGTTCTTAAAAGTAGTAAATGAGCTAAAGGATTTCACATGCTTAATTAAGACTTAATTGTTCTCCTTGGGTGGATTTCATTCTAAAAATGGAGTGGACAACTCTCCACTATCCAAGCAGTCCTGCAGCAGCCAGAGGCAATAAAAATAGCCCTCTGCCCTTTGAGCCCTGGCAGTCCAGAGGCCTAGGTCCCAGTGCTGGCACTCTGTGACCCTGGGCAAGGCCATCGACCTCCCTAAGCCTCAGTGCTCTCCTCTGTGCCGGGAGCTGCTGGCCCCACCTTGCCTGCCCCATGGCAGGTGGGTTGCAGGATGGCCCTGGGCGGGCCTGGTCCCTACTCAGTGGCTGGTTCCTGCTTAGGAGGGCGCTGCAGCAGGCAGGGGTCACAGCCCAGGTCAGCAATCTGTAGCTTCCTCTCCCCACCACCCCCAGGCACAAGCTGGCTGACCAGCCGACCAGGAAATCTCTGGGCCGAGGGGAGTTCCGCCTCCTGCACTATGCTGGGGAGGTGACCTACAGCGTGGCAGGTGAGGATCCTGGGCTGGGGTCCCCACAGGGCCAAGGAGGGGGAGCTCTCCCTCACCTCACATGTGCTCTCCCCTCCCAGGGTTTCTGGATAAAAACAATGACCTTCTCTTCCGGAACCTGAAGGAAGTGAGGAGGACACAGGGGTGGGGGGGCTCAGGACGGGGGCTGGGGGCGTGCACAGCTCTGCGCAGGAACCTGCCCCACCTGCCCCCCGGCTCCCGCCCTGACCCCTGCTCTGCCCGCACAGACCATGTGCAGCTCCCAGAATCCCATCATGAGCCAGTGCTTCGACCGCAGCGAGCTCAGTGACAAGAAGCGGCCGGAGACGGTACAGAGGACGTGGGAACCAGGGGGGGTGCGAACGTGCCTGAGCATGAACGAGTACCCGCATGACCCCGGGAGCCGGCAGGGTGTGTTTGAGCATGTGTGTTTGTTGGTGCCTGTGCGCACATCTGCGTGGCTCTGCAGGGGGCCGTGTGGGCCCGTGTGCGTGTGCCTGCGTCTATAAGGATATCCATGTGTGTACACCTGTCTGTGTGGGCGTCCATACATTACGCCTGTCTCTGTGGGTGCTTTTGCGTGTTCACCCACTCAGCAGACATTTGTAGCTGACATTGCTAAGCACTGAGGATACAAAAATGAGTAGGTGCACTCCCAGAAATGTGTGCAGAGTGCTTTGGAAACTTAGAAGAGAGAGCAGCAAACTGCCTGAGGTAGTGGATGGAGGGAGGGGGTCAGGGAAGGCTTCTTGGAGGAGGAAGCATTTGGGATAACTTGGGAATGAGTAAGTGCTTATCAGATGGACCTGTGGGAGGCAGGAGAGCCTGACACAGACACACAGAGAGCCCAGAAAAGGCCAGAAGATCTGCATGAGAGCAACACCATTGAGCAGAGGGGCTGGGAAAGGCAGGTGTGGCCAGCAGTGCCAGATGCAGGGAGAGCTCTGGTGAGGTATGGCTGTTGGGCTTGGCAAGAGGAGGATTAGGTGTGTTGCCCAGGATCTCCCTGGGACCCTGCCCTCCTCACCCTCTCCCTGGGCACCCTCATCCTCCTGGCCTCAGCGTCTCCCTGCTGAGGGCACTTGCACACCCACTTCTGCCCAGGCCTTAACAGCAAGCCACAGATTCGTATATCTAGTGGTCTCCCCCCAAGGGGCCCCCAGGCACCCCAGACTCCTGGGCTGTAACCAGTGGGCCCTTGGCTGGGCATCTCTGTGCGTCGCTTGCCATCTCTGGGCATCACTGGGAATTGCTTGGCATGACTGGACATTGCTTGACATCGCTGGGCATCTCTAGGCATTGCTGGGCAGGCTCCCAGGCTTTCTCCTTCTTTGTCACTAACTCAGGACAGGGATCACCCTCCACTAGTCCCCCAAGCCAGAAACCTGGGCATCATCCCTGGTTCTTCACTCTCCCCTGTCTCCCTCATCCAACTGTTGGATCTAGCCTGTGGCTATTGCCTGAGTACTTCTCAGTTCCTTCCCTGCAAGCCCTGCTCCAGCTCGGCCTTGTTATCTCTCTGAGCTAGCCAGCCTCTTCCCTGGCCTCCCAGATTCCCACGTGCCCCTGCTAGCCCATCCTCCACACATCTGCTGTGGAGATATTCCAAAGTACAGGTCTGTTTCTGTCACTCTCATACTACAGATTCTTCATTGGCTCCCTATTTCCCTCAGGCTAAAATCCAGTCTCCCCAGTGTGACCCTCCCGTGATACTGCCTTTGCCCATCTCTCTAACCTCACTTTTTTATCAGCCGCCTTGATTCTTCCACTGCTCAGAGCTCCCTGTGGGCATCGAGCCTTAGCTCAGCCTGTCCTGCCTGGAATGCCTTTCTCTCCTCTCTTCCTTCTGGCCATTTCCTGCTTATCCTTTAAATCTCATCAAAGGTCATTTCCAGAAGACCTTTCCTAATGCTCCCTACCCCACAGACTGGATTACTTGTCCCTTCTTGGTGCTCCCAGAACCCCCAGGCATACACCCCTATTATTAATGGGACCACAGGGATTGCAAATCTTTGCTAAGAAGACAAAATCTTTGCCCACAGGCCCGAGATCCTTGAAGGCCATGCAAAGCAACGTACAGAGATAATGGTTGAATGCACAGCGTAGGACACACTGGTTAGGAATGTGTCCCTGAAGTTCTACAAAGAAAAAGAGTGGTTGCTAAAGGGAGATGTAGGATTGAGGTTGCTGAGAGTCCTGAGCAGGATTTTTAGGCTGGGGTGAGGTTCTTAAGCTGAGGTCTCTAGCCCAGCCCAGGATATAGGGCGGAGTCTGGCCCCTCCTCTGTTGTGAGGGTGGGTGTGAGAGGAAGAAAGGGCCCAGCAGAGGCCAGGGGCTGCTGACGGGTCAACAGCTGGGGGTGGGGGTGGGGGTGGGGGGGTGACGATGCAGGGTCAGCGGCTCCAGCCAACCTAACATTCCCCCTTGGCTTCCCAGGTGGCCACCCAGTTCAAGATGAGCCTCCTGCAGCTGGTGGAGATCCTGAAGTCTAAGGAGCCCGCCTACATCCGCTGCATCAAGCCTAATGACTCCAAACAGCCCGGTAGCCCCTCCTGCCCCATGGGGCTTGGGGACTGGGCCTCCCCTGCAGGGCCAGCTGTCAGCCAAGCCTGCTGACCACCCCGTTACCCCTCCCACAGGCCGCTTTGATGAGGTGCTGATCCGCCACCAGGTGAAGTACCTGGGGCTGATGGAGAACCTGCGCGTGCGCAGAGCTGGCTTTGCCTATCGCCGAAAATATGAAGCTTTCCTGCAGAGGTGGGGCGCCTGGCACCCCGCCAGGGGAAGGGAGTGGGAGGGTGGAAGCCTCAGTCCCACGAGGGAGGACAAGCATTCTCCACCCCATTTTAATTTTTTTAATTGATTTTTATTTAGTTTTAATTTTTTTGAGACTAGGTCTCTGTTGCTAGTCCAGAAACTCCTGGGGAGCGATCCTCCCCTCACAGCCTCCCAAGTAGCTGGGATTGCAGTCAGGTGCCACCAAACCTGGGTCTTAGCCCCATTTTATCTTACCTTATCTTATCTATCTATCTATCTATCTTTCTTGAGACAGTCTCACTCTGTTGCCCGAGCTAGAGTGCCGTGGCATCAGCCTAGCTCACAGAAACCTCAAACTCTTGGGCTCAAGTGATCCTCCTGTCTCAGCCTCCCAGGTAGCTGGGACTATAGGCGTGCACCACCACACCTGACTAATGTTTTCTATTTTTAGTTGCCCAGCTAATTTTTTCTATTTTTAGTAGAGATGGAGTCTCACTCTTGCTCAGGCTGGTCTCTAACTCCTGAGCTCAAGCGATCCTCTCACCTCAGCCTCCCAGAGTGCTAGGATTACAGGCGTGAGCCACTGTGCCTGACTGGTCATCATCTTTAAAATGGGGTCAGTGACAGAGCAACCTCCCAGGCTTCCTGTGAACTGCGAGCAAGTCAGTGGGAGCACCCAGCATGTCCCCAAGGAAAGCTGATTGGGCCCCCAGGAAAGGATGCTGGCCAAGGTGGGGGCTGGGCGCATTCCTGCTTCTCCTGTCCCAGGTACAAGTCACTGTGCCCAGAGACATGGCCCACGTGGACAGGTCGGCCCCAAGATGGAGTGGCTGTGTTGATCAGACACCTGGACTACAAGCCCGAAGAGTACAAGATGGGCAGGTGAGTGGTGTCCATGCCTGGTATTTGGGGGGATGGGTGGCAACCCAGGGCTGATCACTGCTGTCCTCAGGACCAAGATCTTCATCCGCTTCCCCAAGACCCTGTTTGCCACGGAGGATGCCCTGGAGGTCCGGCGGCAGAGCTTGGGTGAGAGAGAGACCCGCCCTTCCTGTCCCATTGGGGGTCCACTCTGGGAAGCAGGAAGAAGTCGCTACTTTGGGGCTCCTTCTCCAGGAAGTCCACTGGCCCATGTTCCACTCCCCTCCTCCTTGCCAGCTCTAGCCTGAGCCCCAGCCCCGCCATCCTGCCTGCCTGCTGGAGGCAAACTCTGGGCATATGCCCACATTCATTCACTCTCCTTTAACTCATTCGCCCTCTCAACTATTCACGTCACTCGCTGAGCTTGGGCAGTGCCAGGCTCCCGGCTGGCTCCCTGAGCTCTGGCCAGTGACTTTCTTTCCCAACCACAGCCACGAAGATCCAGGCCGCCTGGAGGGGCTTTCACTGGCGGCAGAAATTCCTCCGGGTGAAGCGATCAGGTTCGGGGGGCCCAGGGGTCTTCAGGAGGGGTTGGGATCTGGGACTAGGGTGGGCCCAGTGGCGAGGAGCTAGAGCTCAGCCATCTGTGTTCTCCACAGCCATCTGCATCCAGTCGTGGTGGCGGGGAACCCTGGGCCGGAGGAGGGCAGCCAAGAGGAAGTGGGCGGCACAGACCATCCGGCGGTGAGCGCTCAGGCTCCGTGAGGGGGTTTCAGAGCAGGGGGTGGGGGTCCATTGCCAGGCTTCTCACCCCCAACCCTGTCCTGCCTCCCACCCCCAGGCTCATCCGTGGCTTCATCCTGCGCCATGCCCCCTATTGCCCCGAGAATGCCTTCTTCCTGGACCACGTGCGCACCTCTTTTCTGCTTAACCTGCGGCAGCAGCTGCCCCGGAATATCCTGGACACATCCTGGCCCACGCCCCCACCTGCCCTGCGTGAGGTCTGTGGGCCCTCCCTGCTGAGTTAGGGACCAGCGAAGCACTCGGCAGAGGGGTCTGATTGTCATGGGGCCGGAAGAGCAGTGCAGGGGTGTGTCGTGGGTGCTGGAGCTGGGCTGCCGTGAAGAATGAGTTCTCTTGAGAGAAACAACTCAGGAATGGAAGTGTTGTCCAGGTGTTAACCAGAGGCCTAGGGGTCGCTGTGTATTTGATGTCTTCAGAGGGAAGGGGCCAGGCTGCCTAGGTGCTCTGACCTCGCTCCTCTCCTTAGGCCTCGGATCTTCTGCGGGAGCTGTGCATGAAGAACATGGTGTGGAAGTACTGCCGGAGCATCAGCCCCGAGTGGAAGCAGCAGGTACAGAGAGTCAGGAGGCCGGTGGGGTCTAGGCACTGGGGTGGGGCAGCATAGGCGTGGCACGAAGGGTCTTGCCTGGGGAGTATCTTACCCTGTTTACCATGCAACTTCAATTGGATGCCAGCCTCTTTTGGGCCTCGTGTAGGAAGTGGAAGCTGGAGTAGATTTTGGGTGGCGAATAGGGTTCATCTTGTGATTGATTGGTAAAGACTGCCCCAAACCCTGTGTTGAAAAGGCCACATCTTCACCCTGATCGATTGGTCATGTCTGCCACAGTTACAGAGACTGACACTGGTGGTTGATGTGCCTTGTATTTGCCAACTCAGTGTTGCATGGTGCTGAAGGATGCCCCAGCTCAGATGATCTGTGGCAGCTTTGAGTATTGGCAATCAGCCGCCTGCAAGGTCCCAAGTTGGAGCTGAATCTCGGGGGCATCAGGGCCTGATAGGGTGGGCGTTGTTCCCAAAGTCAGGCCAGCAAGGTGACATGCTGTCGTGACCCCTCTGGGGAGCTGTCTGCCTTGGCTGGGGAGGCAGGGAGTGAGGAAGAGAAGGAGCTGAGGGAGTGTTGGTGGCAGGACTCAGCCTCCTGGTGCTGGGACCAGAGAGCAGGTGAGGGTGGCTGTCTCAGCTCCTATGATGGTCCCCACCCCTCATGACATTCTCCCCACTCCCCTTGTCTCCTCAGCTGCAGCAAAAGGCGGTGGCCAGTGAGATCTTCAAGGGCAAGAAGGATAATTATCCCCAGAGCGTCCCCAGGCTCTTCATCAGCACGCGGCTCGGTGAGCCCCTGACTTCCCAGCCGCCAGCCTTCCCCGTGGTGCCACTCCCTCCTCTGACTTCCCTCTGCCTGTCTGGTTGCAGGTGCAGATGAGATCAACCCCAGAGTGCTGCAGGCCCTGGGCTCTGAGCCCATCCAGGTGAGACCCCACCTGCAACCCTCACTCCAGCAGAGTTCGCTGCCCCGGGGCTGGATAGGGGTGAGGGCACAGGCAGAGGATGAGGAGGTTAGCCCTGGAGCCCCTTCAGCCTGCGCTCTGTCCCCAGTACGCCGTGCCTGTAGTGAAATACGACCGCAAGGGCTACAAGCCTCGCTCCCGGCAGCTGCTGCTCACGCCCAACGCCGTGGTCATTGTGGAGGACGCCAAAGTCAAGCAGAGGATTGACTATGCCAACCTGACTGGTCAGCCGGAGTCCAGGGCTGCATGGAGAGCTTGGTGGGCCCCTGCTCTGACCCTTGATCTCTGACCTCTGCCCTTGCCCCTCAGGAATCTCAGTCAGCAGCCTGAGTGACAGCCTGTTTGTGCTCCATGTGCAGCGTGAGGACAATAAGCAGAAGGTGCCCCTTGAGGACTGGGAGGTGGGCGGGGGACCTCTAGCTCTGGGCAGGGCCTGACCCTTCCTCCTCCTGTCTGGCCCCCAGGGGGATGTGGTGCTGCAGAGTGACCACGTGATTGAGACACTGACCAAGACAGCCCTCAGTGCCGACTGTGTGAACAACATCAACATCAACCAGGGCAGGTGAGGCAGGTGGGGGGCCAGTGGGCCATGTGGGGACAGGGCGGGGACCCGCCTGGGGGGATCAGTCTCCGTGAGGAAGTCCTCATGCACTCCTTTCCCTCCAGCATCACGTTTGCAGGGGGCCCCGGCAGGGATGGCATCATCGACTTCACACCCGGCTCGGAGCTGCTCATTACCAAGGCCAAGAACGGGCACCTGGCTGTGGTGAGTGGGGCCAGGCTGGAGCCTCCCACGGCCAGGCCTTCCTTGGCAGTGCTTGGCAGAGCCTGGAGTCCCCATCCATGGGCCGTAATCCAGAGGGCACCATACCACCCTCTTCCTCCCACTGCCCACCTGTGAGGCCAGAGAGAGGGGCTGTTTGAGCCCCATGGTGCAGAGGGTCATAAAGATGGCATCGAGGGGACGATCCAGGGTGACTAGGGTGTGCCAGGTGGGTGGAGAGGCCCCATCCGGCAGGGCAGCAAGCATTCCTATGGGAGCAGGATCAGTCTCCAGGATGGGGGCCATGGGGGCCACTAGGCCCCAGCCTACTCCTGCCTGTATCCAACTCAGAGTGCACCTCTGTCTGCTTCCCTCTCACCACATGGCCTTCTCCCTCTGCCCGCACAGGTAGCCCCACGGCTGAATTCTCGGTGATGAAGGCACCACTGGACCCCGTCCCAACTCCCAATGCTTTGCTTATCTCTTCCCCCCCTTCCCAATTACCAAAGACTCAAGCTTCCAGACAGGGACCCAGGGACACCTCAACGCCCACCTGCAAACTCCTGCCTCCTGCCCACCCCTCTCTTTAGGGGCAGCAGGGGCCAGGGAGCGACCCCAGGAGTGGGCCAGGCCGGGCCACAGCAATAGGAAAGCTGGGGCCAGAGCAAGCCATGTCGGCCCCGCTGCCAATGCCAAATATTTGAGAGAAGGGAACTTTTGCCGAGGTTTTCTCTGAGATTTTTTGATGCTTTATAGGAAACTATTTTTTAAAAAAGCCATTTTTCCACCCCAAGACACACTGGATGTGTTTTCCCTGACTCCAACAGGGCCAGGAATGTAGACGAGAGGTTGGGTGGGCTGGGCCTGGTGCGCTCTTCCCTGGCCAGGCTGCCCTCTCTTCGTTCCCTTAGCACCTTGTCTTTCTGTCTGTCTGTCTGCCGCCTGCCCACCCACCTGCACCTTTTGCAGCCCACTCTGGCCTCCACCTGAGGGCTGAGACCACCCTTGTCTGCCCCCTTCTTCCTGCCTTAAGAATGCCCTTTTCGTATCATCATCCGAATCTGAGGGCAATCTGGAATGGATGGGGGTCTTAGGCCATAGAACTTGGAAGACTCTGAGAGATCAACCAGTGCAGCCTCATGATGTTACAGAGCAGAAAACAGACACCCAAAGAGAGGACTTGCCCAGGGTCATACAGAAGGCTGCGGCAAACCCGGGACTGCAGCCCTGTCCTCAGCGTGCCTCACTGCCACTCCCGGGAACAGGGAGCCCCATAAAAGCACAGGTCACATCTTATGTGTGCATTTGGCTCCCTGACCAGCAGTCACCCTCAGGAGCCACCAGGTGTGAGGAGCACTTCTGCCTGCTGGAGTCCATGCCTTAGGACGACAACCACCCTGCCCACACACTTTGGCCCCATTCGAGGATGTAGGGCCTTTACTGGCCCCTGACCCCTCCCTGGCCTGGGGGCCTGGGGAAGGGGCTGGCCTAGGGAGGCGCTGCAAGAGCACCACCTCTTTCTGCTGCTTCCCCCCACCCCTGCCCCTAGAGGGCCTGGGGCTGCCCATCTGCCTCTGTGCCCTTCAGGGGTCTCAGCCTACTGCTGACACTTCTGCAATCCAGAGAAACACTAAATAAAGCAATATGTGTTTGCCAACGTGGTCTCCTTGTGGATTTAGGGGAGGAAGAAGGCCCCTAGAAGATAACCAGGGGCCTCGTATTGCGTCTTTGCCTTGTCCCCAGAAGGAAGGAGGCGGCCGGCTCCTACCCAGGGGGAAAGAGCAGCAGTGACCAGTGGCTGTGCTACAGACTCCCTCTCATTGATGGTCTGTGTAGGCTGGGGAAAAAGAAGCGTCACACAGACCTAGGCCACACAGTCCTCAGCTGAGCCAGCTGAGCTGGTGGACAGAAACGCAGCCCAGTGCAGGCAGTTCAGGCACCAGGACACAGTGATGAGAGACTGGCTCAGGCGGGAGGGGTTATAAGCATTTCATAAAGAAGATGAAGGTGAGTCTCAAAGGATTGTGCCCTAGCCCAAATTCTGTTGCAAGTGACAAACTCAGTCTAAACTGGCTTGGGGTATCTATTAGCACTGGCAACTTAATAGTCCCATGGTAGGGCTACTTCCGGGTGTTCAGACAACATCGTCGGGAAAGTGTCTGGAACCAGCCCTTGGCTCAAACTTCCTCTATGGTGGCTGCTTTCTTAAGCACGGTCTCACCTGTGGTGAGGCAGCAGCAACAGCCACCAGCCACTCTGGGCTTTCATTCTGCAAGTTTAGCCTTGGAGGCAGAAAGAGAGAGTGCCTCCTTTATTGAGATTTTCTGTGGATCCATTTGAATGAGGGGCTCTGCCCTTACCCAGTCGCTGTTGGGGGGAAAGGGTGTGGCCTGATTGGCCAGCCCTAGGCCACATGCCTGGCCCTGCAGACCAGGGAACTACAGATGAACCACACAGGAAACCGCAAGGACCAAAAGTGAGAGTAGACGACTCCCCAAAAGCAAACCAGAGTGTTGCTCCCAGAAGCAGGGGGATGACTGCTGCAACCACAGAGCTCCTCTGCAGACGGCTATGAGTTCCCCAAGAGGGAGGTGCATTGTGGAAGGAAGGAATGGTGCATGCGGGGCTTAGAGGCAAGGAAAGGTTTAGTTTGGTTTCAGGCTACTGCCTGAGGAGTTTAGATCTGTGACCTAGGGCAGAAATTCTCAAAGAGTGAGACACCATGCAATGTATGACTATCTGGGGCTTGACACTATCCTAGGAGAACACCTAGATTTTGATACCTCCCTCCAAGATTGGTTTACAGAAAGATGAAAGCACCACAGTCATTTGTCCACACTATCAGTGTAACAGTGGCTCCAAGAACTTGATAGATAAGATAAGCATTGTGTTAGGTGCAATTACCAGCTTTATAACTGTAACAACACTCCTCTCCCTAGCACATTGGAACACATGTGAGAGTGATGTCACAGACATAACCCAGGTGTCAGCTGAGCTCGCTCTGTCCTTCTGAGAGGTAACCAAGAATGGTTTGTGCCCCGAGCTCACATCCTGACGGAAGTCCAATGCCCTCCAGGACATATCTGCCAGTTGTAAGAAGTTAATTTTGGCTCTGGACAAGAGCTTCCACCAGACTCTCCATTCATTAATTCCTTCATGCAACCAACATTTACTGAATTGAATGCCTACTATGTGCTCAGACCTCTGCTAGGGATTTGGGACGTAGCAGGAACAACATTTATGGAGTTTACATTCCAGAGGGGAAGAGAGACAACACATAAATAAACAAAAGATATAACATATTAGAAGGAGATAAGTGCTAGGAAACTAAAAGCAGAGAAGAGGAGAGGGAATGTTGATATGTGGTTTGCAGTTTCAAACGAGCTGGTCAGGGAAGGCCTCACTGAGGAGGCAACACTGGGACAGAGACCTGAAGGAGGAGGGGAGGTGACCATGGAACCTCTGGAACAGGAGTGGTCCAGGCAGAGGGCACAGGAAGCCCGAAGCCCTTGAAGAACGTGGGGGCTTATTAAAGGACAAGTAGGAAGGTCAGTGGGGCTGGAGATGAGTGAGCAGGTGAAGAGAAGATGGTGCACTTGTCTCTTACCTCCTTCAGATGTTCTCGAATTTTCTCGGCTCCATGAGGACAGGGACAAGGATATTGGCACTTTCTCCCTGATTCTGCCCCCCAAAAGGCATTTGTGTGAGCAGCTTTCCTAAAAAGAGCAATGAGGAAATTAGGGGGTTTTACACTGCAGCAAAGCAAATAACCCATTCTCAGTCCTATAGCCATGTCACCACTGGGAACATCTCGCTGGCCTTTCTAGAAAGGTCTGGACCCTTGCCTGCTTTCCTAGTGCCCTCTCTCCACCCCAAGACCCTCTTTGGAGTCCCTTCACATTCCTCCACCCCAGCTTTCCCCTGGCATCTACTTCCAGACCCTCCCTTTGCACATTTTAAGACTGGTCCTTGTCTCTGCAAAATGAAGGGCTATCTGTCGGAGGCTGGGGCAGCCCTTTTTCATAGTCCAGAAACTCCATCAGAGATCTGGACATTTCCTTGTCTCCATAGGAGGATGAGAACAGGGCAGAAGTGCTTCTTCCCACTAAGACAAATTGTGCCCACACACGCTCCCCACCTTTTCTTTCTCTTTCTTTTTCACACACACTTTGGAAGGTGACACTGTCAGTTTTCTCTTTAAATAGCAATTTTTGTCATCTTGATATAAATAATTTTCTTTCTGCTTTTTTGTTTAAACGACAAGTGGGACTAAGTAGCCCCATTCCAGAACATTCCATTTACATAGTACCCTGAAGATAGGCAGTACCTAGCTGCAAGACGCCGCTCTGGTCCCGATAGGGGGCACAGAACAGGCAGGCAAGCGGGTTATTGACCTCGGGCGTCTCCTCCATCGTTAAAATTAAGGAACGCCATTCTTTGGTCAGGAGGGCAGGGAGCAGGGAGTGGTATTTTCCTCTCGGACAGGGCAGCCCTCCATTTTTTCCCCCTTTCGAATGGATCCGCTTCTCTCTCAGGTGCCTCCCTTCTCTCCGCCCTGCTTCCCACCCCCATCCCAAACACTCCAGAAGCTTCCCTGAGACTGGAGGTCGGTCACTCTGTAGGGCAGGTCCCAGGCTTAACGGGGGGGGATCAAGAGCCACCGTTGTAGCTGCAAAGCCGACTTGGGAAGGGCAGGGAGGAGGCGCGGAAAGGAAAGAAGGGGGGGCAAGGTGGGGCTGGCGACTCCCGGCCCGAGGCCGCCCCTGTCGCGGCCTTGGTGGCCTCTGGGTTTGTGGACGCCCCGTGCTCTCAGGAGGGACGCGCTAGAGCGGCTGCCCGCGGCTGGGTCTCCCCTTCCTGCCCATCTCCTTGCTAATTTTCCAGCTCAGTCATGATTTCTTCTTCTTTTCTTTTTTATTTCAAAGAGACGGGGGCGGGGCGTCGCCGGCGCAGCCACCGCCTCGGGGCGCGGGGGGCGGGGCACTGGGCGGAGGGGGGAGGGGCGGCCGCGCGGGGCTGGGCCGGCGTCGCCCCTCTGAAGTGTGCTTTGACAAGGAAAAAAAAATTAAAAATTAAAAGAAAGAGACAGAGAGACTCGATCTCACTATGTTGCCCAGGCTGGTGTTGAATTCTTGGGCTTAAACGATCCTCCTGTCTGAGCCTCCAAGTAGCTGGATCACAGGCGCGAGCCACCACGCCTGTCTCCTCCTTCTTCTTTTTAAAATCTTTTTTTCCTGTCATTTCCACGTGCCCTAGGGAGAAGGATTGGAGGTTCAGCTTTGGAACCTCACAGGCAGTCTCTGGGTGAGGCCCTGTCTCAAAGCCCTGCCATCCTGGGACAGGAAGAGCAGGCACTCCTCTTTCCCAAAGAGTGGGAATTCACACTGGGATGGCTTCTGCTGCTGGCTCTTGGTGACAGGCAGTGACTAAGCCAGGGTCACGATGAGTCACTCACAGCAGGGAAGGTGCCCTTGTCCCCATCCCCCTTCCCAGAGCAGCCCAAGGATGTGTGAGGTGGGTACAAAAGAGCTTTGCTATTCATTAGACCATAATCCAGAGCTGGATGATTTTTTTAAAATGCAGATTTCTGCCATCTCCCCTCCCAATTCCTATCCCAGAAATGTGAGGATATAGCTAAGTGACCATAGCTCTCTCCGTCTGGATTTGAATCCCATTTTCTCACTCAGCCGCTGAATATCTCTAGACAAGTTATTTAAATTCTCGGCTTTCGTGTTCTCATCTGTAAAATGGGCATAGTTGTAATATACTGGCTCATACGTTTGTTGTGAGGATTCCATCAGATTATCCATATATAAATGCAGTCAGCAACATGCCTGGCAGGTAGCAATCCTGAATAAATAATAGCTCTTATTATATTCTTTTTTTTTTTTTTTTTCTGAGACATAGTCTTGCTGAGTCACCCTGGGAAGAGTACCCTGGTGTCAGCTTTGCTCACAGCAACCTCAAATTCCTGGGCTCAAGCAATCCTCCTGCCTCAGCCTCCCAAGTAGCTGAGACTGGGACTACAGGTGTGTGCCACCATGCCTGGCTAATTTTTTGTGTCTATTTTTAGTTGCTCAGCTAATTTTTTCCATTTTTAGTGGAGACGGGGTCTCGATTTTGCTCAAGCTGGTCTTAAACCTGACCTCAATCCTTCTACCTCAGCCTCCCAGAGTGGTGGAATTACAGGCATGAGCCACTGTGCCTGGCCTTATTATGCTCTTGTCTGGCTGCCTCTAGCATGTGGAGTACCCCCTAGGCTAGATGCTTGGACTTTGAGTAACTCTAGCATGGACACAGACTTGTAATTGAAAAATTACAGTACAATGGGAAGAGCTACAATAGGAATAATATGGACACAGTGCTGTTGATGCAGACAGGTGATGAGGTGGTCAGGAAAGGGAAGACATTTGAGCTTGGGATCTCGAAGGGGGAAGAAGAACATTCTAGGAAGAAGAAATACAGGATGAGACTGTGGAGCCAGTGGCTTGTGCTTGTAGGTCCAGCTACTCTTGGGAGGCTGAGGTAGGAGGATCCCTTGAGCCCAGGAGGTAGAGTCAAGCCTGGAAAATTTTTTTTTATTATTACTAAAAAAGAAGAAAAAAGAGACTGTGGCCCAGTTTTCTGCTGTGAGCTAAACTGGGAGTTCTAGCACCTGAAAACTGTTAAAAGTTTTATACATCATTGCAACAGACTCAGATTTGCATTTTAGAAAACTCACACTGGCATCTGTTTGCAGTGTAATTAGGGGCAGCCAGACTACAGCACGAACAAGCAGACTGTTCACAGGAATAGTCTAGAGGTGATCACGAAGGCAGTGAGAGTAGGATACCCATGGTCATAATTTAGGGTTTAGCAGATGACTTGAAAGCCTCAGTAGAGAGAAGAGAACTCCATACTTCTGCTTGGACTGGCACACTCTATTCCCTTTGCATGAATGCTCTTCCCCACATGCCATTCAATATGCAACCCAAGCCCTCTCAGATTCCTCTACAGACTGGATCAGGGGGCTCGCCTGTGTGTCCTTGTCCACTTCCCATCACAGTATTTGTCACTGCTTTGTCATTGACTCTTTACTGGTTCCTCCCACTGGTCTGTGACTGCAGTGAGAGGACGGCCCAGCCTTGATCATCTTTGCACTCACAAGGCAAGGGAGGAGTCAGTAACTGCTTGCTGAATGAATCAATGAAAACAAGAACTTTAGCCGGCCTGTGGAGAAGAGGGAGGAAGGAGCAGAAAAAGAATGACGTCTCAGTGCACCTTGCTGAGAACTCAGGCCCTGGGGCCACATCCATCTTTTCTATTCCAATTCTATCCGGGAGTCCGCAGCCTAGAAGTTCTGGGGCCTCCAAGAACTTGAAGCCTGGTGGAGAGAAGTACTCCAGGCCAGGGGCGCAAACGCAAATCTCTGCGGACTGCGGGCTGACGCCCTGCCCCTTTGCCCTAGGCTCCGCCTCCCCATCCTCTGCAGTCCCAGTCGGGGCCAGGCGGCGACGCCCATGAGGCCGCATGCGCAGTACGTGCACAAGGGCTACTTTGCCCTTCTCCCAATGGCGGGCTGTGGTCCCCTTCCCGGCAGCCTCCCTCGGGCAGGGAGTGCGTCATTTCCGGTGGGGAAGGCCCGCGGCCGCCGCCGCCATTTCGGGCACTGCCGTGAGGCTGAGACCGGAGCCGGTCCGCTGGGCGGCGGGCGCCGGGGCTGGAGGGGCGCGCGCGGCGGCGGCGGCCCAGCGTGTAGGCGCAGAGGTGGCCATGGCGGGCAACTTCGATTCGGAGGAGCGGAGTAGCTGGTACTGGGGGCGCTTGAGCCGGCAGGAGGCGGTGGTGCTGTTGCAGGGCCAGCGGCACGGGGTGTTCCTGGTGCGGGACTCGAGCACCAGCCCCGGGGACTATGTGCTCAGCGTCTCCGAGAACTCGCGCGTCTCTCACTACATCATCAACAGCAGCGGCCCGCGCCCGCCGGTGCCCCCGTCGCCCGCCCAGCCTCCGCCCGGTGAGGGACTGACGGGACGGGAGGCCCTGGGCGGGGTGAGGGCCGCGGAACTCCCAGCCTGGCCGGCTGCTCCTCGAGAGCTGACCACCACAAGGAATGTGGGCAGAAGGCTGGAGTGACCGTGGCCGGGGGGCAGCCTGCTGCTCGGGCTTGTTAACACCGATGAGCAGGAGTGTGTGGGGGAGGAGGAGTCGCTGACCGAGGCCTCTGGGTGTGCCTTGGGAGGACAGCCCAGGGGAAGGGGAACTGCTTCGGCCCCAGGGTGGGGCTAGCGCCCGGCCCAGGCACAAGGGTAGGGCAGGGCAGGGCAAGGCAACGTGGGGACAAAGAGCTGAGGGAGATGATGGCACTGCGGGGGCATCACTTGGCAGCGGTGCCCAGAATGAATCCGATAATCCTACAAGTGGCTTTTAGGTTTGAAACATTTCCTGCGGTGTTGGAGAGCCGGGTTTGGCCTTTGGTAGGAAGTCACCACATACTGGCCGGGAGGGATGAAGACACCCTCAGGAAACTGGTCAGCTTTTTCCTTTCTTGGGCATTTTTCCAAAATACTTTTACCATCCTCTCCCCCCCCCGGAGAACGAAGGTGGTGAACAAAGTGCTGTGGTGATAGAAAAAAGCCTTCTATGATCAGCCCAGAATAAGTTGCCTGGCTGTGTCCAACAGATCTTAGTGTCCAGAAGACTGTCCTCCACAATTAGGCGTCCTACTTTTCAAAGTATTTAGTGGAGGAAAGATTTTTTTTTTCCAGAAAACCAGAAATAAACCAATGGAAACAATCAATCCCTTCCCTGAAAGTGACTAGAACTTCATTGTCCTTGGACTTAAACATCGTCAGTCTGTACCTCAGGGCTTCTCCTTGCTCTTTAAGTTGAGGCTGTGGCCTGAATCTTCCTGGATATTGGGAACAGAC
Source organism: Mirza zaza (assembly GCA_008750895.1). NCBI lineage: Eukaryota > Metazoa > Chordata > Mammalia > Primates > Cheirogaleidae > Mirza > Mirza zaza. Next base: position 121,068 of record VSMD01129713.1, read on the forward strand.
TGGCTGGGCAGATCCTCCAAGAATGCAAATTATCTGCACTGGGTTTTGTTTGCCAAGGATCAATGAGATATGACTGTGCTACCCATGCTCTTGGAGTTGTTTTGAGAATGTTAAGAAAATATACATACTTAGTACTTGAGATTTGTGAGGTACAGAGTAATTCTGAAGTTCTCTGTATCCATGTAACAGCATCAAGACTCCAAAGTGCCTTCTCACTGTTCCCATGTTGAAGCAGTCTCCTTCTGACCAGTTGAGACTAGATCCAGGCCAGTCTAATGAATTAGGAGGCTCCTGAGCCAGTCTTTGCAGACTTGCCCTTTTAGGATAACACTAATTTAGATTTACTCACTCTGGCCAGAAATGGAGAGATTGTTGTTAATACATACCAATTTTTAAAAAATGAGTATAGGGTCTTTAAGTTCACAAATTATCCTAGGTCTTTCTCAGTCTGCTCAGTTTAATAGTATTATCATATGAGATGGGAATATCGATGTACATATATTTGCCATGAACCAGATATGTTCTACCTTTATGCCACCTGCATGGAATCTATGGTTTTGTATTATATTCAGTAACAGAATGGCAAGCTGTCACTGAAATTCAGTTTTCAGCCTTTTGTGTATGTGTTTTGTTGGTTGCAAAATTTGGAAATGGCAGTAGGCAGGTTTGTTAGCTTGATATTTTTCCACACATTTGCATTGTGATTTTATATCTCAATGCTTACCTTGATATTGAGCTCCACCTTTTCAAAACAAGTAAGAGTTCAGATCCTTGGTCCAGGAGAGAAGGTGAAGATTACCAAAGTTTGTGGATGGGGTGTGGAAAGTTCATGGGCATTGTGGTAATTCCGCCAGGTACCCCATTTCCCACATGCCATATGCCCCATTTTCTGCATAGGACAATCTGTTTCAGTTGCTGTCTAAAAAGATTACATAATCTTTGTTATCCTCCCTCCCCATCAAGCACTTTTTGTTTTGAAGCCACCCAGAGGAATTTCTTTAATTTTAGAGAGGTGTATACAATATTAATAGCTAACATTTATTTACTGGTTTATTCTATGCCAGGTACTTTACTGAGTACTTTGTGTCTTATCTCATTTACTGTCTATAACAATCTAGTGAGGTAAGTACTATGATTCCATTTATTAAAATATTTCCATTTTATAGAGGAGGAAAAAGTGAGAATCACAAATTCAGTAACTTGCATAAGGTCACACAGCTAATAAATGACGGAGCCAGAATTTGAACTTTGATGTTCTAACCCGAGAGCTGACTCTTTTTACTCGAAATTCTTTTCTGATAATATACATTTGCTATCTAAAGCCAGTGATGAAGAGGGTTTTAAAAACCTTATTTAGCACATTGAATATGGAAGATGAGCTTTTTGCTTAGGATTACATAGTGTTTTCGGGTTTTTTTCTTTTTTTTTTTTTTTTTTTTGAGACACAGTCTCACTTTGTTGCCCAGGTTAGAGTGAGTGCCATGGCATCATCCTAGCTCACAGCAACCTCAAACTCCTGGGCTCAAGCAGTCCTGTTGCCTCATCCTCCCAAGTAGCTGGGACTACAGGCATGCGCCACCATGCCCAGCTAATTTTTTCTATATATATTAGTTGGCCAATTAATTTCTTTCTGTTTATAGTAGAGATGGGGTCTTGCTCTTGCTCAGGCTGGTTTCGAACTCCTGACCTCGAGCAATCTGCCCGCCTCGGCCTCCCAGAGTGCTAGGATCAATTTTTATTTTATTTTTTGGAAACAGTTTCTCTCTGTTGCCCTGGATAGAGTGCACTGGCTTGATCATAGCTCACTGCAATCTCAGACTCCAGGGCTCAAGGGATCCTTCTGCCTCAGCCTCCTGAGTAGCTGGGACTGCAGGCCTGCACTAGTATACCCGCCTCATTTTTCTGTTTTTTATAGAGATGGGGTCTCATTCTTGTTCAGTCTGGTCTTGAACTCGGCCTCCCAGAGTGCTAGGGTTGCAGGCGTGAGCCATCACGCCTGTAGGCCAAGGATTCTCAGCCTTTTCCAGTGAACCTATTTTTAACTTATTGTAGGTCTTCAGCTCCCATTGGCTTCCTATGCTGCCATAACTTGGGTGTGCCCTGGCCATGCCACAGGATCACAGGGAAGGGCTTGATCAAGTCTACTGGTCACGTTCTGTCAGGTTGGGCTTCAAAATGGACCTCTTGGGAATGCTTGCAATAATCGGTTCATTAGTTTTTCCCTCTTGAAACAATGAGGGAGGGACTACTAGAACTTGACCAGTAGACAGTTGACAAAACTGAATAAGTGAATTAGAGGAGTAGTTATAAGCTTGAGCTCTGGAGCTATTTGACTTCTCTCTGCTTTGGTTTACTCATCCATCCATGAAAAAAGGAAAATAGTAATACTGACTTCATTGTTGTAAAGATTAAATGAGTTTAAATATATCAAATACTTGGGATCTTGTTATGTTGCCCAACTTGGATTAGAACTCCTGGGGTCAAGCAATCCTCTTTCTCAGCCTTCTAAGTAGCTGGGATTATTGGCAGCTGCTATCTAATCATAGCACTGTACCCATATATATGTTAATCTCAAAAACAGAACTATGAGATGGGGGAGGGTTGAAGCAAAATGGAAAATGATTCTCAGCTTTAAGAGTGTCAGGCATAAATGGTGGGGTTCGTAAGAACTGGTGAAACAGCATGTTTCAGGGAATAAGTACTAGAGTGGAGAGGGATGGGGTGCATCAGTAAATGTGGAAGGACCTCGGGTCCAGTACATGGAAATAGGATGGTGCCTGCTGTTACCTGCTGAACCCAAAACCTTCTAAATATTGTCTGATTTTGTAGGTGGTTGGCAGAAGCTAGGCTGTTAATTGAGATGCCTCTTCAAGGTAGTGCAGGGCCAAGCCATTGCACTATCTCCACTGTGGAGATACTATGGGACTACTGATTACCCATTGCCACCTTTTTGCACCTTCAGCTTCTGTATTTCATTTGTTTACCTCACCTTGGCAGTTCACAAACCTAGTTCTCATGTCTTACTCTTCAATGTCAGAGTATCCCTCCATTCAGTGGTTCTGGAGAAGTTCTTAAGTGAGGTACTTACAGGTTTTATACCAAAAAAATAATTCCATGGTAAAAAGAAGTAGGTTTATTTATTGCAGGACTTCTCCAAGTCTTTACTATGCTCATGTGAATTATGACTTTTCAAGAGAAAGTATTGGACTTTTCAAACCTTTTCGGCCGCAGAACTATTAAGAAGCATCTTGAAATTCTGTGGAATCTTCTCTGGGAAATAGTGCAGTGGACTCTGGATTTGGAGATGAATTGAAAATTTCTGAAAGAATTCAAGGGGTTGGGGGTAGTTTAAGCTGAATTTACCTTTTTTGTTGTTGTGGTTGTGTTTTGTTTTTTTTTCTTTTTGAGACAGAGTCTCTCTCTTGCCCAGGCTAGAGTGCCATGGTGTCAGCCTAGCTAACAGCAACCTCTAACTCCTGGTCTCAAGCAATCCCCCTGCCTCAGCCTCTCAAGTAGCTGGGACTACAGGCATGTACCACTATTCCCAGCCAATTTTTTCTACATGTTTTTAGTTGTCCAGCTAATTTCTTTCTATTTTTAGTAGGGACGGGGTCTCACTCTTGCTCAGGCTGGTCTTGAACTTCTGGCCTCAAGCCGTCCTCCCACCCGAGCCTCCCAGAGTCCTAGGATTACAGGCATGACCCACCGTGCCTGGCCCCTTTTTGTTTTTCTTAAAGCTTCCTGTGGAAGGTACTGAATTAGCTTTATGGAGCATCTGTAATGTAGCCACTTTTAGGAACTTCATTAGACAGATAGTTGGCCCCATTTTACAGACTCAGGGGCTGAGGCACAAAGAAGTTAGATAATACCTCATATAGCTAGTAAATGAGAGCCAGAATTCATCTAGCCCAGTCAGTCAGTCTAAATCTGGAAGATGCCATCCTGTTATCTACCGTTTTTAGAAAGCTCTATTTGCTTAGGAGACCATATTTTTTTTTTTTTTTGAGACATAATCTCACCCTGTTGCCCAGGCTAGAGTGCCGTGGCATCAGCCTAGCTCAAAGCAACCTCAAACTCCTGGGCTCAAGCAATCCTTCTGCCTCAGCCTCCCAAGTAGCTGGGACTATAGGCATGTGCCACCATGCCTGGCTAATTTTTTCTATATATATTTTTAGTTGTCCAGCTGATTTCTTTCTATTTTTAGTAGAGACGGGGTCTCACTCTTGCTCAGGCTGGTTTCTAACTCAAGAGCACAAATGATCCTCCCGCCTCAGCCTCCCAGAGTGCCAGGGTTACAAGCCTGAGCCACCATGCCTGACAGGAGACCATATATCTTGATACCTCTTGAGAATACCTTGTCAGATTGAAGTCAGCAGCCTTTTTAGCCCTTTGTATTGGATAAGTGGTGGGTATTTAAGCAACCTCTGTAAATGTCATAGGCAGAGGAGAAGGAAGAGAGTGGGAATTAGGAAAGATGAAGGGAACAAGAGGAAAGACTGAGCTCAAGGAGAGGCTGGTGACGGAGCTGTGTGGTACCTGTGCCAGAAGTGACCTGACCTATTTTGTTTTAGCCCCATAGATATTCTACATGAAACCTTTTTTTTTTTTTTTGAGACAGAGTCTTGCTTTGTTGCCCAGGCTAGAGTGAGTGCCGTGGCATCAGCCTAGCTCACAGCAACCTCAAACTCCTGGGCTCAAGCAATCCTACTGCCTCAACCTCCTAAGTAGCTGGGACTACAGGCATGCGCCACCAAGCCCGGGTAATTTTTTCTCTATATATTAGTTGGCCAATTAATTTCTTTCTATTATAGTAGAGACGGGGTCTCGCTCTTGCTCAGGCTGGTTTCGAACTCCTGACCTGGAGCAATCTGCCCGCCTCAGCCTCCCAGAGTGCTAGGATTACAGGCGTGAGCCACCACGCCAGGCCTACATGAAACCTTTATGGAGTGAAATTGTAAAAACTCATAACCTGAGGGGTGAAATGCTTAAAAGTAAGGGATTGAGCAGGTACAGAGAAACCAAAAGATTATCCACTGCTGGCATTGATTTTGATTTCTGAATGTGTTAATTTATAACTGCACATTCAGAATCCGGCACAGGGTTGTTGTAGAATAAGTCAGGTTTTCCAAGTTCCAGGTAGCTGTGAGAATTCTATGGTTCTGTTCTCTAGACTGACTGACTGTATCTCCTTCCTTTCCCGCCCTTCTATTTCCTGCCTTTAGCTGTTTGTGGTTGGAAGGAGACGAAGGAGGGAAAAAGAGCTGGAACACATAGCTGTGGTGAGGTTTGGGCTTATCTGGGACTTATGTATGTTGTTCCCCTTTCCCTACTGGAGCTTGGATCAATGAAGCTTGATTGCCCCATATATCTAACTGCCCCATCAGTACACAAAGCAGGCATTTCTCTGTGGCATTATTACAATGTCAGTAGACTAGAAACATAATTTGCAGGTAAAGCATATCAAAGGCATTCCATGGTGTTTTGCCTATATTTCCACGTTTGGATTACCAAGCAAAAAAAGTCATGGTTAGCCCAGTTCACACCATGCAGTATTTGAACAAGAAATGAATTAAACCTGCTTCCTACATTTGTGCCAAATGAGCTGCCAACTTTTCTTGCACTGATCTTTCAAAGGGACTTGGCTTAGTAGTCTTATTTGTTCTCCTAACAAATAACAAATTTGTTCTCTCCCCAAAAAACACATTTCACTTTGCCAGTACAGTTATAGAGGAACCATAACAATGGATGGCAGGGAGTGGTTGCCTTCCTTAGAGTGAAAAGAGTACCCTGGGAATGTTCAGGGATGGTCAGAGTTGCTCTTCCATTGTGATTTTGTTGTATCTTGGAACACAGTTTGTTGCTACTGTTTTTTGCAGGAACATACCTCCTGTTAAAACTGAAAGTGGTGGTCATGGGGGTGTCTTCCTAAGACATGCTGGATTGCTCCCTTGCTCACCAACAGCACTGTGCATGCCTTTGTGTCTCCAGCTGTGCTGTGAGCTTCTCAAAGCTGGGGACAGATTTTCATGTAGCTTCTTTCTCTCACTTCAGAGTTATGTTCATTAACAATAATATCTCTTGGCAATGCATGATACCTGACGCCTGTAATCCTAGCATCAGGGAGGCCAAGGTGGGAGGATTGCTTGAGGTCAGCAGTCGAGACCAGCCTGAGCAAGAGTGAGACCCCTTACTACTAAAAAGAGAAAAAATTAGCCAGGTGTGGTAGTGTTCGCCTATAGTCCCAGCTACTAAGGAAGCTGAGACAGGAGGATCACTTGAGCCCTAGGGGTTTGCAGTTGCTGTGAGCTAGGCTGATACCACAGTACTCTAGCCCAGGCCACAGGGTGAGACTCTGTCTCCAAAAAGAAAAGGCTGGGCATGGTGTCTCACCCCTGTAATCCTAGCACTCTGGGGGGCCAAGGCAGGTGGATCGTTTGCACTCAGGAGTTCAAGACCACCCTGAGCAAGAGCCAGACCCCGTCTCTACTGAAAATAAAAAAGAAATTAGCTGGACAACTAAAAGTATAGAAAAAATTAGCGGGGCATGGTGGTGCATGCCTGTAGTACTAGCTACTTGGGAGGCTGAGGCAGGAGGATTGCCTCAGCCCAGGAGTTTGAGGTTGCTGTGAGCTAGGCTGACGCCACAGCACTCTAGCCTGGGCAACAGAGTGAGACTGTGTCTCAAAAAAAAAAAAAGAAGAGTATCTCTTTGGGAGGCTGAGGTAGGAAGATTGCTTGAGTCCAGAAGTTTGAAATTTGAGACCAGCCTGGGCAACATAGCAAGATGCCATCTCTACAAAAAATAAAAATAAATTAGCTTGACATGGTGTGCACACCTGTTGTACCAGCTACTCTGTAGTCTGAGGGAGGAGGATCACTAGAGCCCAGGAGTTTGAGGTTATATAGTGAGCTATGTTCATGCCACTACACTCCAGCCTGGGTAACAGAGTAAGACCCTGTCTCTAAAAAAAACCCAAAAAACAAAAAAGAAGGCCGGGCACGGTGGCTCAAGCCTGTAATCCTAGCTCTCTGGGAGGCCGAGGTGGGAGGATCGTTTGAGCTCAGGAGTTCGAGACCAGCCTGAGCAAGAGCGAGACCCCATCTCTACTATAAATAGAAAGAAATTAATTGGCCAACTAAAATATATATATAGAAAAAATTAGCCGGGCATGGTGGCACATGCCTGTAGTCCCAGCTACTTGGGAGGCTGAGGCAGCAGGATTGCTTGAGCCCAGGAGTTCGAGACCAGCCTGAGCAAGAGCGAGACCCCATCTCTACTATAAATAGAAAGAAATTAATTGGCCAACTAAAATATATATATAGAAAAAATTAGCCGGGCATGGTGGCACATGCCTGTAGTCCCAGCTACTTGGGAGGCTGAGGCAGCAGGATTGCTTGAGCCCAGGAGTTTGAGGTTGCTGTGAGCTAGGCTGATGCCACGGCACTCACTCTAGCCTGGGCAATAAAGTGAAACTCTGTCTCAAAAAAAAAAAGAATAGTATCTAACACAGCGCTTACTATCTGCCAACCACTGTCCCAAAAGGGCAGCTAGTAAAAACCATTTTGGCCATTATACCTTCGCATATAGTTGGATAAATTTTAGGAAGGAAGCTTTTCTCCCCAGCTGTAATCAGGACCATTTTCTAAGCTGGTGTTCTGTTGGTCCCTACCACTCTGCCCTGGATCTTTCTGACCAGGCAGTGCTAAATAGGTCTCCATGCTCACACTGACTCTGTCCTTAACATAGTTGTTCCTTAGGTCTGAAAGATCATCCTGAATTAATTAGCCTGGTGATGATAGGTGAGGTGGCCATGTAGTTCCTTGCCTACCAGACTCAAATAGGAATAATTCTCCATCAGTGATTTATCTCAGTGAAGAGAAGCTCCAGAATATAATACCGCCATGCTCTGGTATGGTCATAACCAAAATCATCTCCTGCACTTGGAACTGTTGGGATCACGTTCTGCTGGTGCCTGAGGAATGTTTGCCATTCGGACAGTCCTGTGTCTGGGCATCTCTTTTAGTGTCTTAAATTGGAAAAACAGCCAGCATTCCTGAATCTAGGCTATTAAGTTGTTTTATAGCCATGCATTCTACAGGTGGACTTTCTACAATATAACAAACGTGCAACTGTCCTTTAAATTGTGTCTTGGTCTCATCCAGGCATCCTCAAACTACGGCCCTCGGGCCACATGCAGGTGTTTTTGCCCGTTTGTTTTTTTACTTCAAAATAAGATGTGCAGTGTGCATAGGAATTTGTTCATAGTTTTTTTTAAACTATAGTCCGGCCCTCTAACGGTCTGAGGGACAGTGAACTGGCCCCCTGTTTAAAAAGTTTGAGGACCCCTGGTCTCATTCGTATGGGTAAAAAGAGGAGGTACTCAGCAGTACTCATTCTGCATTGAGGACTTACTTCCAAAGTTAATTTTTTATCTTTTTACTTCTCCTCAGTAGTAGACTAAATTTTATTTTATTTACTTTTTGTTGTTTTTGAGACAAGGTCTTGGTCTGTTGTCTGGGCTAGAGGGCAGTGGTGTCATCATAGCTTACTGCAACCTCAAACTCTTGGGCTCACGCCATCTTCCTGTCTCTGCCTCCCAAGTAGCCGGGACTACAGGCGGTCACCACCACACCCAGCTACTTTTCTATTTTTTGTGGAGAATGGGTCTCACTCCATTGCCCAGGTTGGTCTTGAACTCCTGGGCTCAAGTTAGCCTCCTGCTTTGGCCTCTCAAAATGCAAGGATTACAGGTGTGAGCCACTGTGTCTGGCCTAGACTGAATTTTAAATGTACTTTTTCTGGTCATTCTGAAAGAACTATCTTCTAACAGTGAACAAAATAATTAGATCTCTACTTAGGTGCAGTACTGCATGCCTGTAGTCCCAGCTACACGTGAGGCTGAGTCAGGAGGGTCACTTGAGACTGATTTCAAAGCCACAGTGTGCTGTGATTGTGCCTATGAATAACCAGTGCACTCTAGCATGGACAATACAGCAAGATCCCATTTCTAAAAGAAAAAAATTGGGTCTCTTTATTATTAATATGTGATAGTTGTACATGTTTTTGAGGTACGTATGAGTAGAGTGCCCTGGCGTCAACCTAGCTCACAGCAACCTCAACCTCCTAGGCACCAGGGATCCTCATGCCCAGCCTCCCAAGTAGCTGGAACTATAGGCATGCACCACGATGTCCAGCTAATTTTTCTATTTTTAGTAGAGACAGGGTCTTGCTCTTGCTCAGGCTGGTCTCCAATGCCTGAGCTCACGTGATCCTCACACCTTGTCATCCCAGAGTGCTAGGATTACAGGCATGAGCCACTGCACTTCGCCTAAAAGTAATATTTAAAAAGAGAACATTTCTCGTTATTGCATGATTTTTAAAATACCATTTTGGCAAGGAGATGAGGGGAATGGGAACTCATTAACTACTGGTGAGAGTATAAATTTGCACAAACTTTTCGGAACTCAATTTGGCAACATAAGCCCTAATGTTCCTCATCATTCGATCCCGTGATTGCATTTTAAGGAGTTTATCCTAAGGAAGTAATTTTTAAAAAATCATTAATAGTTTTATGCTCATAATAGCATTGTTTGCATTAGTGAAAATTTAGGAATATTTTATTGTCTAATGACTGTATACTCTATAGCCTAATGGCTAAAGTCATGTTCTGGAGCTGGGCAGGCACAGTGGTATATACCAGTAGTACTACTTGGAAGGCCGAGGTGAGAGAATCGCTTGAAGCCAGGAGTTCAGGGCTGTAGTGTCCTATGATTGCACCTGTGAATAGCCAGTGCACTCCAGCCTGGGCAAAAACTGAGACCCTTTCTCAAAAAAAGAAATTAACAGGCCGGGCGTGGTGGCTCATGCCTGTAATCCTAGCTCTCTGAGAGGCCGAGGCGGGCGGATCGTTTGAGCCTTAGTCCCAGCTACTCGGGACGCTGAGGCAGAAGGATCGCTTGAGCCCAGGAGTTTGAGGTTGCTGTGAGCCAGGCTGACGCCATGGCACTCACTCTAGCCTGGGCAATAAAGTGAGACTCTGTCTAAAAAAAAAAAAGAAATTAACAAGTCATATTCTTGAAGTATAATAGGAAAAGAAGGCAAGATATAAAACTATGTATAGTAACCTAGTTATAATAGACATATATGCTGGTTGTGGTGGCTCACACCTGTAATCCCAGCAGTTTGGGAGGCCTAGGTGGGAGGATTGCTTGAGCCCAGGAATTTAAGGCCAGCCTGTGCAATAGAGTGAGTTCATCTCTATAAAAAATAAAATGGCTGAATGTGGTAGCACATAACCTGTAGACCCAGCAACTTGGGAGGCTAAGGTAGGAAAATCGTTTGATCCCAGGAGTTTGAGGTTGCAGTAAGAATGATCACGCCACTGTAGCCTGGGCGACACAGTGAGACCTTGTCTAAAAAAAAAAAAAGACATATCTATTACATAGACACGTGACATACACGTGTGTGTATATATATATTTTTTATTTAGGTCATTAAACCTGAAATGTCTGAATTCGAATCAAAAGTTTATTGTATCTCAGACAAGAAGCAGTACAATTAAAGTATGCACCTAAACTATGGACACAATTTTGCCATCTTAATGTAAGTTGTTTATGCCAGCAGTGAAGAAGCCTGGAGACCAAGTGGCAGTGAAATTGCCAAAGGTGTTTTTCCATAGCTTGTTGAGAATTGAATATTTTTCCTTGTAAGAAGTGGTAGTCAGTTGGTGCAAGGTCTGGTGAATCTAGTGGATGACAGAGAGTTTCCAAGTCTAGCCTCCGTAGTTTGAGCAGCATTGTTTGTATGAGATGTGGTCCAGTTGCTTAATCACAAGCATCCTCATCATTTCATCCATTCAGTCCCAGTACAAATCCACTATAAACGATTGACCAGGTTTCACAAAGCTGTAGTGGATAATACCAGCACTGGATGACCAAACGGATACCATTAGCTTTTTTGAATGAATATTCAGTTTTGGACTATTTTGGCACTTCATCTTTATCCAACCATTGTGCTGAATGATTATCAAAAAGAATCCATATTTCATCACACCTAACAGTACAGTATAGAAATGGTTTGCCTTTATGTCATGAGAGCCAGAAAAGGCAAGCTTTAAAATGATGTCTCTTGAAGCTCGTTAAATTTGTGTGGAACCCATCTATCTAGCTTCTTTACCTTGCCGATTTGGGCTTTTTATTTTTGTTTTTTAATATATTTTTTTTTTGAGACAAGAGTCTCACTATGTTGTGCATGCTAGAGTGCCATGGCATCAGACTAGCTGACAGCAACCTCAAACTACTGTGCTCAAACGATCCTCCAGCTTCAGCCTCCCGAGTGGCTGGGACTACAGGCACACACCACCATGCCCAGCTAGGGTTTTTTTTTCTATTTTTAGTTGCCCAGCTAATTTTTGCTATTTTTAGTAGAGATGAGGTCTCGCTCTTGCTCAGGCTGGTCTCGAACTCCTGAGGTTAAGTGATCCTCTTGCCTTGGCCTCCCAGAGTGATAGGATTACAGGAATGAGCCACTGCGCCTGGCCTTCCCTTGCTGATTTGTCCCAAATGGTCCAATATTGTTGGAATAGTAACGTCATACCTTGTTGCTAATTTCACGCATAGGTTGAGATGAATTCACTTCTACTGCAGCTTTCAGCTCATTATTATCCACCTTGGTCTCAGGTCACACACGTGCTCATTTTCAAGATTAAAATCACCAGAATGGAACTTCTCAAACCATTACTGTGCATTCATTAGCCACATCTGTGCCAAACACTTCATTGATATTTTGAGCTGTTCACGCTGTATTTGTTCCACGATGGAACTTATATCCGAAATTAAAACCAATTTTTGACTTATCCATGGGTTAACAAAAATCTATCTAAAAAAAGATTTGAAAGACAATCAGTAATCCTAAGACTCTTGGGAGGCCGAGGAGGGCAAATAGCTTGAGGTCAGGAGTTTAAAACCAGCCTGAGCAAGAGTAAGACCCCGTCTCTACTATAAATAGAAAGAAATTAATTGGCCCACTAATATTGGAAATATTAGAAATAATTGGCCAACTAATAAATTATTGGCCAACTAATAAATTATTGGCCAACTAATTAGCTGGGCATGGTGGCTCATGCTTTTAAGTCCCAGCTACTTGGGAGGTTGAGGCAGTAGGATTGCTTGAGCCCAGGAGTTTGAGGTTGCTGTGAGCTAGGCTGATACCACAGCACTCTAGCCTGGGCAACAAAGTGAGGCTCTGTCTCAAAAAAAAAAAAAAGATAATCACAAGCCAAACCATGCATCTGAAAGAATGAGATGTGCCTTCACAATAAAAATAAAACAAGGAGTGTCATAGTGAAATGTCAGAGATATCAACTGTGAAACTTCATACTTAAGGAAATTGGATATTTCACACTTGATAACCGTATATTTTATATGTGTGTGTGTGTGTGTGTGTGTATTTCAGGCATGTAATAACCCAAAATGCTAAGTATGGTCCTGTGGCAGGGTTAAGGCTGATTTAAAAAAAAAAAAGACCCCACAAAACCCAAATTTTCAATAGAATTTGTATTTATCTGGAAGCCTAAAAGGTAAAAAATTCATTGAAAATAATTTGGTATTTTGGATGCTTACAGGTTTGTATTCCTCATTAGAAACTTTGTTTCTTATTTGAACTAATATGTATATATGTTCATTTGTTATCCTTGAATTCTAGAATCTTGGGATAGAGAGGGATTATGTTCTGAAGTATGCCCTATGTCTAGAGCTATTATACATACATATTTATGTCTTTTGAATTTTAAGTGTTCCTAATAAGTCCTTTGTCTTGGATCTTCAGTATGTTATCACAGGTTAAATATTTTAACATCTCTTTATTTCCCCAACCATCCGTGGTTTTTTTTTTATGCCCTGTTTTCTTCATAGGGAACAATCTGGTTTCCATGTTTTATTTAAGTAAAGACATTAGAAATTGAATTTTAAGCAGTTAGCTTCTTATTTTCTCTTTTTTGGCACCTTGGTTCTTTTGCGTAATTAAGCTCTTTTAGCTGTCTGAGATGAAATTAAAATCAGCAATCTGAGGTCAAAAAGATAGTTTTCAAATGTTCTTCTTCTTTGGGATTATACCTTGTAGATATGAAGGGAAGAGATCTATGAGCTCAGTACTGGTAATCTCTCCTCACCTCTTCTTGGAACAGCTGTTGGGATCTTTGGAAAAAGAGAACTTGCTACATTACCTAAGGTTGAAAAGCAGATTGAAACAAAACCTTGAACCTGATGCCACTGTGTAGATGGGGTAGCAACAGACATATTGGGAGAATGAACAAAAAGCCCCCTTGTTGTACTGTCTTTGTAGTAGGAGAGCCCACTGTCCTGGCCTTCTGTTCCTTCTCTGGAGTCAGTGGTGATGGACATCTTTCTTCGTAGGGGATATTTCAGCTTCAAAGTGTGATGTTGGTATACTGTGAAGAGAAGGGGTTGTTTTATTCTAAGATAGTTTTTTATTTTTTGCATATTAAATATTGACTAAATGTGTGTGGAAAATGCTTAAAAATCTGCCTTTCTACTGGGCAGGGTGGTATGTACCTCTAGTCCCAGCTACTTAGGAGGCTGAGGTGGGAGAGTTGCTTAAGCCCAGGAGTTCGAGTCCAGCCTGGACAACATAGTAAGACCTGGCTCTAAAAAATAAAACAAGAATAAAGTCTGCGTTTCATCTCTAGTGTAGTACGTCTTTAAATAATACCCTGCTCTGTTTTTTCCAGCGGTGAGCCCCTCCAGACTCCGAATAGGAGATCAAGAGTTTGATTCATTGCCTGCTTTACTGGAATTCTACAAAATACACTATTTGGACACTACAACGTTGATAGAACCAGTTTCCAGATCCAGGCAGGGTAGTGGAGTGATTCTCAGGCAGGAGGAGGCAGAATATGTGCGAGCCCTCTTTGACTTTAATGGGAATGATGAAGAAGATCTTCCCTTTAAGAAAGGAGACATCCTGAGAATCCGAGATAAGCCTGAAGAGCAGTGGTGGAATGCAGAGGACAGCGAAGGCAAGAGGGGGATGATTCCAGTCCCTTACGTCGAGAAGTATAGACCTGCCTCCGCCTCAGTATCGGCTGTGATTGGAGGTAACCAGGAGGGTTCCCACCTGCAGCCACTGGGTGGGCCGGAGCCTGGGCCCTATGCCCAACCCAGCGTCAACACTCCGCTCCCTAACCTCCAGAATGGGCCCATTTATGCCAGGGTTATCCAGAAGCGAGTCCCTAATGCCTACGACAAGACAGCCTTGGCTTTGGAGGTACATAATGTGCAAAATGTAGAAAGAAGAGATCTGCTACAGGGTCTCCCTTTCAGACCTCTTAGAGCTTTGTAGGAATGCTGAATACAAGCACCAGCATTGTGATGTTGTTTTAGATGTCAAACCATTAAGTATTGATTTTGGCATTTAATGTTGGGTTTTCTTTCTTTTATACAAACCTATTTTGGAATGAGTAAGCTTAAAACTGTATAACTGAATGTTCTGATTGATCTACTAAACATACTTTGGCTACTTTAATAACACCACCTGAATTCACAGGAATTAACCTAAAATATTTTTTCTCATCTCCATCCTAATCTGTTTCTTGCTTTCTGTTTCTCATTGTCTAAAAGAAAGTGGGTTCACACAGATTTGGGTGTAATAAGTGGTCTCTATGAAGACATTTAAATGAAGTTTTTTCCCACAAAAACATGTTTTTACTTTAGGGTACACAAGGTTTCTTACTGTTAATAGTGTTCATCAAGTAAGAATTAGAAGGAAACAGTGAGGCATAGCATAGTACAGGTATGAAGAGAATCATACCTAAAAGTATTAATTCTAAGGAGCAGCAGATTTACTTGGTCTTGTTTTAATGCATTTTACAGATGAGAAACCAGTTCTGCTTCAGGAGTTGATTTTTGCCTTTTACTGGTGAAATATCCTTGGTAGCCTATCTTCTTCTGGCCAACCTTGACATTGTGTTTATTCCTTCATTATTCTCTTTAGCACTCACAGCTTTGTCTCTTACCCTTTCTTTTTCCTCCCTCCCTTTCCCCCTTCCTTTCTAAGTTATGCAGAGTTAGTGGTTCAGTATAAAAACCAGTACAGAAGTGGTATGCATTCCTGTCTTTCAGAGTCTACTGTTAGAGTGGCTTGAAAGTAAGCAGGTAGCTAACTTTCATAAGCACAGGCTGAAGTTATGTGAGCACAAATTAGCAAGAAGGGGTAAAAGTGTTTTTATAAGCTGAAATCTTCTCTAAGTTTTATTTTCTTTGGGTCATGTTCCTACACTGAGGAGTAGGAGCTGCCATCTAAGTGGGAGTGTTAGCCTAATGAATAAACTAGGATTTGTTTGAACCCATCTACAATACTACTGGATTTGAAATTTTCCTTTAGGTTATGATCTAGTGGATGCAGAGGAGGGTTAGTTGGATTTTCTAGGTTCGACTGAAAAAAATGGGTGTTTTAGGCTGGGCGTGGTGGCTCACACCTGTAATCCTAGCACTCTGGGAGGCCGAGGCAGGGTGGATCACTCAAGGTCAGGAGTTCGAAACCAGCCTGAGCAAGAGCTAGACCCGGCTCTATTAAAAACAGAAAGAAATTAATTGACCAACTAAAAATACATAGAAAAAATTAGCAGGATATGGTGGCACATGCCTGTAGTCCCAGCTACTCGGGAGGCTGAGGCAGGAGGATTGCCCGAGCCCAGGAGTTTGAGGTTGCTTTGAGCTAGGCTGACACCACGCATTCACTCTAGCCCAGGCAACAGAATGAGACTCTGTCTCAAAAAAAAAAAAATGGGTGTTTTTAAAGTTTGTATTTCTTGAGATCATATTGTAATGATAATTGTAAGTATCATGTCTAGCTGGGTTCAGTGGCGCATGCTTATAGTCCCAGCTCCTCGAGGCTGAGACAGAATCATTTGAGCTCAGGAGTTCCAGGCCAGACTGGACAACATAGCAGGACCCCATCCTTGAAAAAAAAAGTATCATGTCTCTGCTTTGATGAGAAAGGAAGTGTGCATTGTTTAGGCCATATCACTTCTTTTTCCCACTTAGAGTTTGGAGGGTAAGGAAAATAAGTTTCTAGCCTCATGTTTTCATTTAAGTTCAGATGATGTTGACATCCAACACAGTGCTATGCACATGATGGATGTGATTCTTGACATTTATTGCAGACCTTGTTAGCACTGTGCTGAAGTCTGAAAACAGCATTGATGGAACAAGCCAGCTAATACCCAAGAGAAAACAGTTACCACATTAATTTTGCTTCTATTTGCATTTCCTTTCTCAAAGAGAATTGTTTTTAATGATATCTGCCTTGATTAGAGCTGCTTTCCCTGCTGTGAAATATAAATCTTGTGAAATAAAGATTTGAGTAAACCTGCCGACCTACTCTGCAGATATTTCCAGGTCTAGGCAGCCAGGCATGTTTCTTTTTTCTTTTTCTTTTTTTTTGAGACAGAATCTCACTTTGTTGCCCAGGCTAGAGTGAGTGCCGTGGTGTCAGCCTAGCTCACAGCAACCTCAAACTCCTGGGCTCAAGCAATCCTACTGCCTCAGCCTCCCAAAGCTGGGACTACCGGCATGCGCCACCATGCCCAGCTAATTTTTTCTATATATATTAGTTGGCCAATTAATTTCATTCTATTTATAGTAGAGACGGGGGTCTCACTCTTGCTCAGGTTGGTTTCGAACTCCTGAGCTCAAACGATCCTCCCGCTTCAGCCTCCCAGAGAGCTAGGATTACAGGCGTGAGCCACTGCGCCCAGCCTAGGCATGTTTCTAAACCTAGCTACTGGTGAAGCTGAAGCAGGAGGATGGCTTGAGCCCAGGAGACCAGCCTGGGCAACGTAGTGAGACGACATCTCAATTAAACAAATATTTTAAAAAATACGAACTTTCAGGCTGCCAGCCCTCATAAATTGTGTGAGCTAATTCCTTACTTTCTGTTTCAGAAATCAGACCAGCATATTCTGGAGTGAAAATTGAGGGAAGGGGAGAGATGGGCTGGATCCTGGGCCCTAGTCTGCCCATACCTGAACAGGAAAGCACAAGTTTGATGGGGTGAGGGGTATCCTGTTCTCCTTAAGGGAATTATTTTGGGACCCTTCTCCTGAATGGGCAGACTAACATGTATTAATATATAGATCTGATTTGAGCTTGGCACCCTATGGTAACAATGCCATATTCTCAATAAATTTCTCTCTTTTTCATGTCCTGGTATGGTGCTTAGTACTTACCCATACTTTGGACATTAATGCCACACCTTGGTACCTTACTAACAACCCTAGCCCCAAAGCTACAAAGGGAATTCCAGGTTTCTGACAAGTTATAAAGGCTCACCCATGTTCTAATCAATATTCCAATGGGCGTGGTGGCTCACACCTGTAATCCTAGCACTCTGGGAGGCTGAGATGAGCAGATTGCTTGAGGTCAGGAGTTCGAAACCAGCCTGAGCAAGAGCGAGACCCCGTCTCTACTATAAATAGAAAGAAATTAATTGGCCAACTAATATATATAGAAAAAATTAGCCGGGCATGGTGGCACATGCCTGTAGTCCCAGCTACTCGGGAGGCTGAGGCAGCAGGATTGCTTGAGCCCAGGAGTTTGAGGTTGCTGTGAGCTAGGCTGACGCCACGGCACTCACTCTAGCCTGGGCAACAAAGCGAGACTCTGTCTCAGAAAAAAAAAGAATATTCCAATGGTTATTGAACTCCTAAGGGTGTCTATCAAGACTTGCAGACTAAGAGGCTGAGCAGTCAAGATTTACATTTGAAAAGGGCTTAGATTGTGAAATGAGTGGGTGGAGAATACACACCACTAATTACCCAGTGAGATAGGCTGGGCTAGGAAACAACCAGCAGGCTCAGTCTGCTGGATGTCTTTTGTAAAAATATATTTTGAAAATCACTTCAGTCCCTGACATTGGGTTATTACTTGTTTATCAGTATTTTCTTTGGCCTTTGTTCTTCCACCTCTGGTAACTATTCCTTTTATAAAATTTTATTCCTTTTAATAAAAAAAAGATTTGAGTTGAAAACTAGCTTATGACTTCAGTAAGTTTTCTTTTGGTTTGGATATTGGTCTTGAGCTGCATGTATTTATTGTTAAAAATGACCTCTTTTAAGTTAGAACAAATACTGCAAGAAGTAGCTTTAAAAATGTCTTATACACTTGAAAAAAAATGTTGTTTAACATCAGAATTCTAGAGCTTGAAAGAACCTTAAGATATCCTCATTCAATATTTGGAAAAAAATGATGTGTAGACAGGTTGTATGGGTTGTTTAAGCAAGTTGGAAATGGAGATATGACAAATCCGGATCCACTTTAGTGCCTTTCTGCCAACCCAGATTCAGTCTGTGGTTCTTTCTCTTTTATATCAGTGCTGCTCTCCTCCTCAGTGCAGATTTTGCGTGGTTTCAGTGACAGCATAGCCTCAGTTGTACTGTCTTTGCAGGGAGGCACGGTTCTTTCCTGTCTCTGGTTTTTCATAGGAGCTGATGCCTACTCCCTATTGTGATGAGTCTGGGAAGTAAGAGTAGGAGACTCTGACTTTCTCACCTTAGCATTTTGATAAGAAAACCATGTATTGACATACACTGATCAATCAGTTGACCAGTATTTGTATATATATCTCATATAAATGAAGAGTAATTTGGCCCACTATAAATCCAGATCTGTAAACCAGCTAGGTACATTTTAGTGTAGTTTCAAATCATTTAATTTCATAATTGGGTGGGTCCAGAAGATAATATATAAGACGAGGAATCTTCAGACTGCCTCTCAGTGCCCTGAGAGGAGGTGCCTAGGGAGAGGAGGAAGCTAAGGATGCAAGGCTCTGGGTTTCCCTCTCTTGCTTTAAGCAAAGCAACTCTGTTTTTAATTGTGTTATATATTGGGGTCTCTGTTAGATTTTCTTTGAAGAAAGTGTTTCTGTGCTTTTAAAAAAAATAGAATGTAAATAAACTATTCTAAGAACCACCTCACCTCATCTTACAGATGGATGTTTCCTGTGTAGTGTATTTGCCGTGACCAGAGTCCTGCACTAGATTATAAGTTATTAAGATATTTCCTATTTCCCTAAAGTAGAGATATTCCTCTGCCCAATATAGTTCTGTGGTCAATCAGTCAGACATATTCTGGGGGACTATAACAGTGAACAAGATAGACACCCTCTGTTCTGTCCTAGAGCTCCTGATGAAGACAGACATTAAAGAAATGCAGATATACTGTGTTTTGAAGGAGAAATACTAGAAGTAACACTAGAACAGTGTAGAGGCATCTTTCATTTTTCGATGTTAGATTCCAATTTTTTATTTTATGGCTTCTTGGGAGCTAGGATTGTGATATATCTTACCTTGTAAATGCAGGTGTTAAAAGTTTATTTTATACCTCTGTAGGCTTGTCCAAAATAATTTCTTCTTCTTTTTTTTGGGGGGGGGGTGGTTCAGATAGGGTCTTGGCTTGTTCTGTTGCCCAGGCTGGAGTGCAGTGGCATCACTGTAGCTTCTAACTCCTGGGCTGCAGTGATCCTCCTCCCTCAGCCTCCCAGGCAGCTGGGACTACAGGTGCCTACCACCATACCTGGCTATTTTTTAAACAGTTTTCATAGAGACAGGGTCTTGCTGTTGCCCAGGCTTGTCTCAAACTCCTGGCTTCAAGTGATCTCCCACCTTGTCCCCCCCCCGCCCCCCCCACCCCCCCCCCAGTGCTAGGATTACAGGCATGAGCCACTGCTTCTTTAAATGTACCAATCGTGTATCTTTTTTTTTTGAGACAGAGTCTCACTTTGTTGCCCGGGCTAGAGTGCCATGGCATCAGTCAGCCTAGGTCACAGCAACTTCAAACTCCTGGGCTCAAATGATTCTTCTGCCTCAGCCTCCCAAGTAGCTGGGACTACAGGCATGCGCCACCATGCCCGGCTAAATTTTTTTCTATATATTTTTAGCTGTCCAAGTAATTTCTTTCTATTTTTAGTAGAGATGGGGTCTCACTTTTGCTCAGGAACTCCTGAGCTCAAACTATCCACCTGCCTCGGCCTTTCAGAGTGCTAGGATTACAGGCATGACCCACCACGCCCGGCCACCATTGGAATATTGATTAGAACATGGGTAAGCCTTTATAACTTGTGGGAAACCTGGAATTCCCTTTGTAGCTTTGGGGCTAGGGTTGCTAGTAATGTACCAAGGTGTGGCATTAATGGCATTATCTTACATGATTCAATCTACCGTTTTGCCTATCATAGATGATAAGACTTGAGAGTTACCAGGAAGCATCTCGGGTATTCTCAGGCTTGGACCTAGATAGGTAAGGTATAAAGTGCTTTAGGTCCTCAGTGACACGCAGCAGTGACTACATCAATTCCTTATTTCCCCATGTAGAACTCCAGGAAAACTAGTTAGAATATCACAAGACAAAAAAAATTAAAAAATAATAATAAAAAAAAAGAATTCCAGGAAACCTAAATTGTTAAGGCCTTTTGACCTGTGTATGGAAAATTGGAGAAAACACCTCTCTGGTGTATCCTTTAGTTAGAAAAAGAGATGAGAATATGAGCAGTTGCAAATCCTTGATGTATCCAGTTTGTCTTTTTCTGGAACTGTAGCTATAGATTTCTGTAGTGTTCGTTGAGACAGATGTCTGCTTTCCCTCTCCTTTCCATCCTCTTTGGGCAACTCCTTTTATTTCTAATTACAGAATCTCAGTGGGGAGGAACTTTAGAAGTAACAGATCCAGCTCTTAGACATTGAAGGCAGGCCCTCTGGTGTCTTCACAGATGATTTTTTTTTTTTTTTGAGACAGAGTCTCACTTTGTTGCCCAGGCTAGAGTGAGTGCCGTGGCGTCAGCCTAGCTCACAGCAACCTCAAACTCCTGGGCTCAAGCAATCCTGCTGCCTCAGCCTCCCAAGTAGCTGGGACTACAGGCATGTGCCACCATGCCTGGCTAATTTTTTCTATATATATTTTAGTTGACCAATTAATTTCTTTCTATTTATAGTAGAGATGGGGTCTCGCTCTTGCTCAGGCTGGTCTCGAACTCCTGAGCTCAAATGATCCGCCCACCTCGGCCTCCCATAGAGCTAGGATTACAGGCTTGAGCCACCGCGCCCGGCCCACAGATGATTTTTTAACATCTGTTTGAATATCTCTTCTTTTGGAGAACTGTCAACCACAACAGTGTAATTCAGAGGTTCTAAACTTTCTTGATCCACAGTGCCTTTGTGTCTCAGTATTATTTCATAGTGCCCCAGGCCAAAATAAATATCTAATGGTTCCTTTTATTAAGTAGCTAGGTCTAAACAACTTAAGTATTTATATCCTAATAACTTAGTACCCATTTTAAAAGATAATAAACATAATTAAAAGAAAATATTTTTATTTTGGAATTAAATAACCGCAATTACTTAACTATAATGAGATGTGTACATCTCTCAGACACTGCAGTTTCTCAGACCTTTGGATCATATTGAACATTGCCACTCTCATTTCCTGTTTTACATTATTTTTATGAGGTACTTGCTTTATTTTTTTTTTTTTGAGACAGAGTCTCACTTTGTTGCCCAGGCTAGAGTGAGTGCCGTGGCGTCAGCCTAGCTCACAGCAACCTCAAACTCCTGGGCTCAAGCAATCCTACTGCCTCAGCCTCCTGAGTAGCTGGGACTACAGGCATGTACCACCATGCCCGGCTAATTTTTTCTATATATATTAGTTGACCAATTAATTTCTTTCTATTTATAGTAGAGACGGGGTCTCGCTCTTGCTCAGGCTGGTTTTGAACTCCTGACCTCGAGCAGTCCTCCCGCCTCGGCCTCCCAGAGTGCTAGGATTACAGGCGTGAGCCACCACACCCGGCCAGTACCTTCCTTTATATCTTAAGATTGTAACATTTCTTGGGCAAGTATTCAGTTTGACTTTAGTAAGTTGGTGCCTAACAGGAGGAGGGGTACCATTCTGGCTTTGTTTCTGAATTAGAAAAGGAACTGCACTTAGTGGAGCAGGGTGTTCTTAGACTGCTCTGTCCCCTACAGCTCCATTCCTCTACCTGCTGCCCCAGGGTGGACAGCCACCCCTTTCTCCAAATTGTTGATGAGCTCTAGGGCCTTGTGTGGTATAACAGGAAGGCCTGGTTCCTAAGTATAGTCATGTTGCTTTTGGGACTTGTCTGTTCTTGACCCCAGGAGAGTCCCCATGTGTTTTAAACATTTCAGGAGAAAAACCACATATAGTACAAAGGGTTATTTAATTTTCATAAAGTCCTCCTTGAAGTATTTGTACTTAAAGGCTATTTTGGGCAGGTTAATTAGCCCAATTGACTGCTTTCAACTTTTCTCTCTTACCCATTTGAAAATCAGAATCATTCAATGTGAGCAAGAGCAAGACCCTGTCTCTACCAAAAATAGAAAAATATTAGCCAGGCTTGCCTATAGTCGCAGCTACTCAGGAGGCTGAGACAGGAGGATCACTTGAGCCCAGGACTTTGAGGTTACAGTGAACTATGATGACACCACTGCATTCTTACTCTACCCAGGGTAACAGAGTGAGATCTTGTCTCAAAAAAAAAGAATCATTCTATCCTTTTTGTAGTTCATAAGCATGATGATTGGGTTTTCACACTTGTGTGTGAAATGTACCTCCCTCAAACCTTGTTAACATCAGCACATTACTCATCTGACATAAAAGATAAAAATCAGAATCATTTCAGTTATGGCATAGCCTTTCTTTCATCTCCTGACATTTGGACTTCTCTGCCAAGAATCTAATCAACTGTAAAAAAAAAATTTGTTGTGTTCCCTCTCTCTTTTTTTTTTTTTTAAAGAAACAGGGTCCACGGCAGGGTGCGGTGGCTCACGCCTGTAATCCTAGCACTCTGGGAGGCCGAGGTGGGCGGATTGCTTGAGGTCAGGAGTTCAAAACCAGCCTGAGCAAGAGGGAGACCCCGTCTCAACTATAAATCGAAAGAAATTAATTGGCTAACTAATATATATATATAAAAAAAAATTAGCCGGGCATGGTGGCGCATGCTTGTAGTCCCAGCTACTCTGGAGGCTGAGGCAGCAGGATCGCTTGAGTCCAGGAGTTTGAGGTTGCTGTGAGCTAGGCTGATGCCATGGCACTCACTTTAGCCTGGGCAACAAAGTGAGACTCTGTCTCAAAAAAAAAAAGAGAGAGAAAAAGAAACAGGGTCTTTGCAGGGAAGTAGTTGAGGCAGGCCTGTGAGGAGATTAGCTACTTCTTCCCATGGAGCCAAGTCCCTAAGATAGGGGTCGCCATAGACGGTAAGGAAATTTTTTTTTTTTTTTTGAGACAGAGTCTCACTTTGTTGCCCAGGCTAGAGTGAGTGCCATGGCGTCAGCCTAGGTCACAGCAACCTCAAACTCCTGGGCTCAAGCGATCCTCCTGCCTTAGCCTCCCAAGTAGCTGGGACTACAGGCATGTGCCACCATGCCTGGCTAATTTTTTTTTTCTATATATAGTTGGCCAATTAATTTCTTTCTATTTATAGTAGAGACAGGGTCTCGCTCTTGCTGAGGCTGGTTTTGAACTCCTGACCTCGAGCAATCCGCCTGCCTCAGCCTCCCAGAGTGCTAGGATTATAGGCGTGAGCCACCACCCGGCTGACGGTAAGGAAATTGATAGGAGACAGAGAGAAATAAAAGAATACACAGAGACTAAGGTATAGTTTATAGTTTTATATAAAAAGATCAGATATAACATAGCGGAGTACGTAGGAGACTGGCTTATCCCTATGAACACCAGCAATACGGTTAGATTTATATAGGTTTTTATAATCATAGACATCAATTACCAATTTTCAGGATAACATATTTGCATATCAGGGAATGCAGTTGCTAGGGGATATAGGTAGTGGGTTGGGGTCAAAAGTCCTCTTAAGGGGCTTCTAATCTATCTAGGTGAACCAACAGGTACAAAGTCTTTCAGGGGCTAACTTCTAAGTTTTAAGAGATAGTTGTCAATTAACAAAGGTATCACAAAAGAGGTATAGTGACTCTATATTTCTTTGATTACTTATGGTGGACTTAAAGGTAGATAGGAGAGAGCAGGAAACCTATCTTTATAAAACAGGCTGTTTATAACCATCAGGGCTTATCTTTGTGCAAAGTGCATTCATTGTCTTAGGCTTTTATCCTGTGGGCCATGTTTGCCTTGTCTTGTCAAGACATAGTGAAGCTTATGGATTTTGAGATACCGGGAAGCCTTTTTGGAAAACATCTCTATCAGAGATTTGAGAGCTCTCCTATGATATAGCAGCTTTAATAAGTGAATCATTGAGTCTATATTGTTATTTAGGGCAAAACCCTGCAAACTTTTGTTTCTGTCTTTAATATAGTAATATAGGGTTATATAACAAAAATAATGGTCTTATGAGCCATATCTTATTAATTCCTCAATCATATTTTCCCAACAGGTCTTGTGATGGTACTCAGGCTGGCCTCAAACTCCTGGGCTCACACAGTTCTCCCACTTCAGCCTACCAAGTAGCTAGGACCACAAGCACATGCCCATGCCCAGCATAAAAAAAAGGTTTTAGATTTTAGAATATGATGTGATTCTCCTGAGTGTTCCTCTGTAGGGTAGAACCAAAAGAATATGATGAGGTCCAACAGTCTAATTTACACATCATTTCTTCCCCCTGTAATATCTTGCCTTTTCTACCCATTTGTTCCTTAGAAGTTGGAAAGAAAAGGTCTGGGGGCAAATCAGCAGGTTTTGCTCTATTTCTTTCTTTTTTTTTGAAGCAGAGTCTCACTCTTGCCCAGGCTAGAGTGCTGTGGCATAAGCCTTGGTCACAGCAATCTCAAACTCCTGGGCTCAAGCGATCTTCCTACCTCAGGCTTCCGAGCAGCTGGGACTACATGCGAGTGCCATCACATCTGGCTATTTTTTTTTTTCCTATTGTTAGTAGAGACAGGGTCTCATTATTGTTCAGACTGGTCTCGAACTCCTGGAACTCCTGACCTCAAGCAATGCTCCCGCCTCGGCCTCCCAAGAGTGTTAGGATTACAGGCTTGAGCCACCCCACCCGGCCTTGCTCTATTTCTTGAGAAGCTGGTGTGGTTCTGTGGTACTGGTAACAGCAAGGGGCTAGTCCACACTTCAAGCTGCCTTTCACTTCCTAGAGCTCTATGGGATGTAATTTGAAACTATATTTTGAATGCTTAAGAATAAAGACAATATCTCAGCCGGGCGCAGTGGCTCACGCCTGTAATCCTAGCACTCTGGGAGGCTGAGGCGGGCTGATTGCTTAAGGTCAGGAGTTCCAAACCAGCCTGAGCAAGAGCGAGACCCCGTCTCTACTATAAATAGAAAGAAATTAATTGGCCAACTAATATATATAGAAAAAATTAGCCAGGCATGGTGGCGCATGCCTGTAGTCCCAGCTACTCGGGAGGCTGAGGCAGGAGGATTGCTGTGAGCTAGCCACGGCACTCACTCTAGCCTGGGCAACAAAGTGAGACTCTGTCTCAAAAAAAAAAAAAAAAAAAAAAAAGAATAAAGACAATATCTCAATAAGAAAAAAGAAGGGTATTTAAATCTAGATTTTGATATCAAGCAGAATGATGGATTTAAGGCTATATCCTAAAGAATCATCTTCTACAAAACACCTAGAAAAGCTGAGTAAAACATAACAAACATCCTTTTCTTTTCACTCTTTCATTTGGGTATGAAATCATTTAGCAAAATGTACTAATCTCAAGTATACAATTTGATGAATTTACATGCGTGTACAACTGTGATAACCAGCCAAGGGAAAGTATGGAACATTTCCACTATTACAGAATGTTCCCTCATGCCTCTTGTGTGTGCGTGTGTTTTTTTTTTTTTTGAGACAGAGTCTTGCTCTGTTGCCCGGGCTAGAGTGAGTGCCGTGGCGTCAGCCTAGCTCACAGCAATCCTCCTGCCTCAGCCTCCCAAGTAGCTGGGTCTATAGGCATGCACCACCATGCCTGGGTAATTTTTTCTATATATATTTTTTAATTGTCCAGCTAATTTCTTTCTATTTTTAGTAGAAACTGGTCTCTCGCTCTTGCTTAGGCTGGTCTTAAACTCCTGACCTTGAGTGATCCTCCCACCTGGGCCTCCCAGAGTGCTAGGATTACAGGCGTGAGCCACCAGCCAGGCCTCTTATGTGTTTTTAATATCAGTAAAATTATGGATTCAGATGGATTCAGTAGATATTAAGGAGTGTTAGCAGGGAAGATAAACCTGATGTTATCAGACCAGCTCCTTGAAAGAAACTGACCCTTTAGTCCCCATCTAGAGGGAAGCCTAACCTGAGTGGCAGTTTAAAATTTTGATATGAGCATACATATCCCCTCAAACGTGTTTTTCTTTCTCAAAGCCAGAGACTTGTATTATTCTGGATCTGGCCATCAGAATAGCACTTTATATGCCATGAGTGCTTAACAGACACTGCAAATAAATACTAAGAGAAGTGCTGCACTTGATATAATTGACTTTAACATAGCAAGTGACTAGCAGCACAGAGACATTAGTAACCTGTGCGTCTGTGCATACATGTATATGTGTAAAGGGTGAATGGTCAAGGGTAGTTGGGTCATAAAGGAATATTCACTAAGGAATATTCATATGTTATAGGGGCTGATATTAAGCCTAGCTTCTTGCAACACTGCAGGATTTTTAAAAGGAATAGGCCAAGCACAGTGGTTCACACCTGTAATCCTAGCACTTTGGGAGGCCAGGGTGGGAAGATTGCTTGAGCTCAGGAGTAGAGAACAGCCTGGGCAATATAGTGAAATCCCCATCTCTACAAAAAATTTAAAAGTCAGGTGGGCATGGTGGTGCACATCTGTAGTCCTAGCTACTTAGGAGGCTGAGGCAGAGGAATTGCTTGAGCCCAGCAGTTAGAAGCTGAAAAATAAAAAAAGAAGGGAACAAGTGAAATAAAGTCTGAGAACTAGGGTTGGGGATAAAAGAATAAATCTTACGAGCAAGTGAAACTTCACTTTGATGTGTAGTCTTCCTCTCCTCAAAAACTATATGAAAATCTCTTTTTTTTCGAGACAGAGTTTCACTCTGTTGCCCAGGCTAGAGTGAGTGCCGTGGCATCAGCCTAGCTCACAGCAACCTCAAACTCCTGGGCTCAAGCAATCCTACTGCCTCAGCCTCCCAAGTAGCTGGGACTACAGGCATGTGCCACCATGCCCAGCTAATTTTTTCTATATAAGTTAGCCAATTAATTTATTTCTGTTTATAGTAGTGACGAGGTCTCGCTCTTGCTCAGGCTGGTTTTGAACTGCTGACCTCGAGCAATCCGCCCATCTCAGCCTCCCAGAGTGCTAGGATTATAGGCATGAGCCACCTCGCCCCGCCAGGAGAACAAAAATCTTTGCTTGTCATAGTTGATCTTTTTGAATGTCAGGAACTTTGAACTGGAAAATTGCTGGGAATGAACGGAACCCTGGTGCTACCAGCCTGTAGGGGATGGATCTGTTTGCAAGGACAGGCATGCCATATCATCCTTTGCTCTCCTCCCTTTCTCCTGTAGCCATATGCACAATATTGGCAGATGGAGCTGCTGCTTTTTCTCATCCTCTGTATTTTATCTCTTGTCTCTCTATTATTCTCTTGTTTCTGACCTCCTTTTCTTAGCATCCTATGACCCACACAACCACTTTAGGCCTCTGGTTTTCAGATAGTTCTTTAGGAAATAGGCTAATAGGCAAGTTGTTTTGTCTGTTAGTGAGATCAAGAGGAGGCTCTGGGCCCACTTGAGTTAGCTTTGGTCAGAGTTGGCCTAGAGACACTCTTAGGGAACTCCTATGGTCCTAAGAGCATAATTTGGAAGTTCCTCGTATAGTAGAAAAAACATAAATGGGCCAAGTAGTTCTGGGTTCAAATCTCAGCCCTGCCACTAGCCATTTGACCTCACGTATATCATGTAATTTCTCTGAACCTCTGTTTTCTCACCAATAAAATGAAAACAGTTCTGTCTTGCAGGGTTACCATGAGGATTGGAAAATAATTTATATAAAATGCCTTCTACTGTACTATATAATACTTGGATAAATGGTAGTTATTAATTTAATAAAACCAAATGAACAAGGCCGGATGCAGTGGCTCACTCCTGCAGTCCCAGCACTCTGGGAGACTGAAGCAGGAGGATTGCTTAAGCTCAGTAGTTTGAGATCAGCCTGAGCAAGAGAGAGTCTTATCTCTACTAAAAACAGAAAAATTAACCAGGTGTCATGTGCACTTGTAGCTACTCAGGAGGCTGAGGCAGAAGGATCGCTTGAGCCCAGGAGTTGGAGGTTGCAGTGACCTGTTAAGATGCCACTGTACTCTACCCGGGACTACAGAACGAGACTCTGTCTTAAAAAAAAAAAAAAAAAAAACACACACAACAAAAAACAAAGGAACAGACCGGTGCTGTGGCTCACGCCTGTAATCCTAGCACTCTGGGAGGCTGAGGTGGGAGGATTGCTCGAGGTCAGGAGTTCGAAACCAGCCTGAGCAAGAGTGAGACCCCTGTCTCTACTATAAATAGAAAGAAATTAATTGGCCAACTAATATATATAGGAAAAAATGAGCCAGGCATGGTGGCGCATGCCTGTAGTCCCAGCTACTCTGGAGGCTGAGGCAGGAGGATTGCTTGAGCCCAGGAGTTTGAGGTTGCTGTGAGCTAGGCTGACGCCACGGCACTCACTCTAGCCTGGGCAACAAAGTGAGACTCTATCTCAAAAAAAATAAAAATAAATAAAAACAAAAAACAAAGGAACAGAGTATGCTGAGAACTCCAGTGTTGTTATAGAGTTCTTCAGTGACATCAGTATTTTGCCACAGGGTGAATCCATTCATCAGACCTACTTTGTCTTAAGTTTCATAACAGGATAGTTATTTCCTAGATAGTTAAAACTTTTGATGTTGTAATGAGATTTTATTATTAAAAAAATAGATTTTTTATAAATAAAAAATTAATTTTTTTATAAATTTAAAATCTCATACAATGAGCTTTTTTTATTAAAAATAGATTTTTTAATAAATTTTTTTATAAATAGAAGCAAAAATATGATAGTTGATTTTTTTTTTTTGTCCCTTCGTTGAGTAATGATCAGGTGCCAAGTGGCATTGAGGGAGCAGTAAGTTCTGTCAGTAGACCATGGGATTGAGGGGCTGGCAGGCAGTGGCCTGCCAAGTAGAGCTTGCTGAAGAAGGTGGGGGCTTTGCAGGGAGCTGGTGGGATTTGGAATTTTGGCCTATCCCTGCCGAAGTGGTAAAAAGCTTGCCTTAGTCAGGAGGTAATAGGAACACTTAGTTTTCTGGGACCAAGTGAAGTGTGCTTGCCATGATTGCCTTCTGCTGTGTAAGCAGCAGTAGGACAGGATGTGTGTATGAGAGTGGGCTGGGGGATTGTCCTGCCAGTGCCAAGCAGGGCAAGGGCCTCTTCCCCTAGGCCAGGGTCTGTGGAGCAGGTGGGAAGTTGAGGGTAGTGAGTACAAAGAAGGGGAATACTAGCTCACTTAAGTTGGGATTGCTCAGCCAGAGACACTTGAGATTTCCAAAAATTACCATTTTTTTCCTGAAAGTATCATTTTCTAGGATCCCTTCTACTTTCTATATTCTCTATATTTTTCTGCACTGCTATAAACACTTCTTCTGCCTGCATTAACCGCAAGTAATCATTTTGGTGGCTGGGGCTGGGGAGGCAGCAAATAGCCATTTCTATTAACATCAGCCCTAGAGCAATCACGTGGGCAGGGTATGCATAACCAGAGGATGGAGTTTTCTGGCTTGCATTCTTAACTGGAAATAAAGTGCTCTCCTTATTCTCCTCCTGCAGGTCGGTGAGCTGGTAAAGGTTACGAAGATTAATGTGAGTGGTCAGTGGGAAGGGGAGTGTAATGGCAAACGAGGTCACTTCCCATTCACACATGTCCGTCTGCTGGATCAACAGAATCCCGATGAGGACTTCAGCTGAGTATAGCTCAACAGTTTTGCTGACAGATGGGAACAATCTTTTTTTTTTTCCAACTGCCATCTATACAATTTTCTTACAGATGTCAAAAGCAGTCTAGTTTATATAAGCATTCTGTTACCTGTGATCTTTTTTAGACTGAACTACTCCATTCCTAGTCTTATTTACCATATTCAGGGTACGAAACTGGAGGGCTTGTGTGTTAACTTCTGAATTGGCAATTTTAGGTGATGGTGGCCATGCCTGTGTGTATCAGAAGCAATAGGTGTCTTGCCTCTTTTCTCTCAGGCAATGCAAATCAACCTGTGGAAAACTGACGACCAGGAGAGGAGTGTACACACTGCTTACCCTGATTTATTCAGTGGTTTTATTTTCATTCTGAAACTATACTATCAAATGGCAATAGACTGTTCCCTTCCACCCCCATGAAGTAATCATGCACCGTGTGAATAGTACCCAGTGGGATTGCTTTCTCATTTATGGAACATGACCGTTGTATGAGTCATTCTGACATTTCCAATCCTGAGAATTCTGAGAACACTACTAGAGGCATTTGTCTTCCTTCCTAGTCAATGCTTCATACTTTTTCTTGGGATTCTTTCAACCCTTGTCATTCTTTTTCCCCAAACCTACAAATAGGTTAATTTCTAAGATAAGTGTATATTTTCATTCCAGGTGAGAAGCAGGATGTGCAGAGCACTTTATTCAGTGCATAGCTTTAAGCCAGTGTTGGATTCACTAAGTGGACAGCCAAACTCCCAGCTCTCTGCCTTCCTCCAAGGGATCCTAGTGGGTTACCCTGCTACAACTAATAGACTCCTGGTTAATGGGATCCAGCAGGACCATTTCTCCTAAGTGTCAGTATCCTAATAGGAGAATCTTGGAATGCTTAGATTCTACTTGGAGTGGAAGGACCAATCACTTACATTATTCCTTGGAAGGTTTTGGGGCCAAATTCTGCCCTCTGCATTACATGCAACTTGTGTAAAAGTCAAGTTAGAATTACATGAGTTTGAGGGTAGGGTTAGAGCTTTGAAAAATGTTTGAACCAATCATGAATTACTTATGTATTAATTTCACAGGGGCAGAATAGTGCTTGAAGTACATTATAAACTGCCTTCATTTTTGGTTCTTTTTGTTTATGTTCAGGTTTAGTTTACAAGCCCTTTTAAGTGTGGAATGATTTATATGGGGTCAGGTGCTCCAAAGAATAGACCTATGAGACCAAAAATGATCTAGGCTATTTAGACTACAACATGAAACTTTGAAAGTTAGTTCCCAGTCTATAAAGGCACTTATTGGTCTGGTGTGGTATGACCAATAGAAACACCTTATACTTTGCTTTGGACCTCATTGTAGAAAAATAATGTACCTTTCTAATTGTCCTGCATAGGTTAATATGATAAGTTTGCATTCTTTGAACACATACCAAATCATGGTATCCCAGTGACTAGCACATTGCCACAGTTGATGTGCAGATGTATGTGTGAGCAAATGAGAGGAGTGAAGAAGTTTATTACATGGCACAGGGAAGCCAGCTGGCATGGATTACATACATTACCACAAGCAAACTAATGAGTTGACGCTAATTTAATATATTTTTACCTCACACTAAGGTAATGCTTGATAAAGACATTAATACTCAAGTTTCAAAATATTAGCACAGTGCTATGCACATAGTGGGTGCTCATTATTTTTGAATGAACAGATTTGCAGTACTAGACTGAATTCCATCTGACTACTTTGTTAAACTTTCAGTTAGAGCATAGATACTGTAAAATTCAAATACACATTAAATCTTGTTTTCCTGAAAGTATGGCATCTAAAGTATTCGTAGAAAAACTTTGTCACAACTGATTTGAATGTTTGTATTTTCTTTTGCCTTTGACTTTGATATTGGCTTGTGATGTCTCTCTTTGCACCATGTTAGTGGAACATGCAACTCTACCCAAATCATAAGAATTTCTCAATGATCAGTTGTCCAGAGACATTACATGTACTGTTGAGTTGGATTTGGCTGGGTGTGGCAGTTATTGGACCTCAAGAAATCAAAGGACTTCTTATAAGTATCTTCCAGAAAAAAGTAAATGCTAGACTCCTATTCGAGTGCATATGTACATTGTCACAAAGCAAAGTAAACTGAAATTGGCTGCTATATTTTATATAATCATTTCTGCAAAAGCCCATTTTTTTTGGATACTAATATTTGACATGGTTAATTCTTATTAATTTGTTGGAATTGTTTATTGTTAATAATGCAAATAGATAATTTTTAATTATCTACAAGTAACATTTCACTATTAATGGTTTGAAATGGGTGATAAGCAAACCAATTTGAAATAAAATATGAACATGTGCCATTGTATTATAACACTATACACTTTCTTGACAGTTAAATTTTAAAAAAATGTTTTTTTGTAGCATGTATTGTATATGTTTATAGTATATGTAGTAAATAAAAATATGGCCAAATATTTGGCTTGGTGATCTTTTAGAGAAAGTAATCTTTGAATATTTTTCACAAAAGAGCTAAATCTTTACGACTAGGGAATAGGAAGTGTGTGCCTTCAACAACCTATGAACAACCATATAAGAATATAAAGAAGTAATTATACACACTCTGTGGGTGCTTATTAAAGATCAGATTAACCACTAGTGATATTTTTAAAGGTCTCCACAAGTAATGAAATACTGATTTAAGGGGAGCATCAAAGAAGAATCATTATATAAAGATCTGGAGATTCAAACGATACAGAGATAGAACATCAGACGTGCCCAGAAATGGATATATGTGGGCAAATAATCCTTGTGAGTTTGGAGGGGGAGGCTAAGAATTTGGAGCTCTGCTGCCATTCATGTCCTGAAGACAGTGAAATGGGGAGATAAGGTAAAGGGCAAAAAAGAACTAGCCATCAAGAAGTGGGGTTTGGCCAGGCACAGTGGCTCATGCCTGTAATTCTAGCACTCTGGGAGGCTGAGAAGGGAAGATCACTTGAGCTCAGGAGTTCGAGACCAACCTGAGCAAGAGTGAGACCCCATCTCTACCAAAAATAGAAAAAATTAGCCAGGTGTGGCGTGGCATATCTGTAGTCCCAGCTACTTGGGAATCTGGAGAATTCCCAAAATCTGACGGGAGAATCACTTGAGCCCAGGGGTTCGAGGTTGCGGCAAGCTATGATGACGCCTCTGCACTCTACCCAGGGTGACACATAAGACTCTGTCTCAAAGCAAAAAGAAAAAATGAGTTCAAAAGAGAGCAATTTCATGTACAGCCTGGGCAACATAGACCCTGTCTCAGAAAAAAGCAGTGCTTATAGATCCTCCAGGGATACAGGCAGAAAGTGAGCAAAAATAAATGCCTGCCCAGCTGGCTCATGGTCAGGGGGATACTTCCATTGTTTTTGTGGTTGGCCTGATTTACTTAGGGTTTTTTGTTATTGTTTCTGTTTTGTTTTTGAGATAGGGTCTCACTTTGTCACCCAGGCTAGAGTGCAGTGGTGTGATCATAGCTCACTGCAACCTCGAACTCCTAGGCTCATGTGATTCTCCTGCCTCAGCCTCATGAGTAGCTGGGACAACAGGCAGGTACCAACACACCTGGCCAAATTTTTTTTTTTTTTAGAGGTGGGGTCTTGCTGTATTTCCCAGGCTGTTATTTTATTTTTTTATGGGTCTTCCAGTGAGGACTGGAAAGCCTGCTAGACAAATTCTAAAAGAACTTTAATACTTCCAGGCTGGTCTTGAATTCCTGGTCTCAAGTGATCTCCCACCACCTCATCCTCCCAAAGTGCTAGGATTACAGGCATGAGCCACTGTACCCGGCCTACTTAGGTTTTAGACCTGCTTTGAATCTAATAAAGTGGACACTCAAATGTTGACTAAGTAGTCAAAGGTAAACTGGCTTATATCAACCTTTTGTATCATCTTGCTTCAAATTGGGAGATTTTGTACATTCTAGCTTTCTGGGGGATGGAAAAAAGAATAGTTGTTTATTAGACGGGGAGGAAGACTTGTTCAAAGCCCCGTTTTTTCCTTTTAGGAAAACTTCCTGGAGTTTCTAGCCTTATTTCAAGCTGATGGGTCAGGTGAGCTACTCCAAGGCTCTAAGTATCAGCAAGGGGACTAGAAAAGTAGAGTCCTGAGGTGAGATAGGCTCCTCTTTTCCTGTTTAAGCTGGAAAAGTATTTATGGAGTGGTGAAAATGAATTTGGTGCTATGTAAGGGTATAATAGTACTGTTTGTTGGGTACCCCTGGGCTACCTTGGGGTTTTCTTTTTTTTTTTTTTTTTTTTTTTTGAGACAGAGTCTCACTTTATTGCCCAGGCTAGAGTGAGTGCCATGGCGTCAGCCTAGCTCACAGCAACCTCAAACTCCTGGGCTCAAGCAATCCTGCTGCCTCAGCCTCCCAAGTAGCTGGGACTACAGGCATGTGCCACCATGCCTGGCTAATTTTTTCTATATATATTAGTTGGCCAATTAATTTCTTTGTATTTATAGTAGAGATGGGGTCTCACTCTTGCTCAGGCTGGTCTGGAACTCCTGAGCTCAAACGATCTGCCCACCTTGGCCTCCCAGAGAGCTAGGATTACAGGCTTGAGCCACCGCGCCCGGCCTACCTTGGGGTTTTCTGTAGTGCTGGGTGTAGGTTCCTGTACTGACTCAGAGCCGCCTCACTCTCCTAGGCCTGCAGCCTGAACACAGCTTCCCACATGCCCCTCAAAGCCGTGGGCCCTAACACAAAGCTTTGGCTGCCTCGGCTAGTGTTACCACCGTGTCCGAGGGTTGCCTACAGTGGGTTATAGCAATCTTAACCTCATTCATAACCTTTTTGTATCTATGTTGAGAGAGTAGCCCATGAACCCAAGGGTACCTCTAGTGCCACAGGAAGGACCCACTTTAAATATGACGGACTTATTTGTTGTCACCAAAGGGTGGTTTGACTCCACTTTGTTTTGTTTTGTTTTGTTTTTGAGACACAGTCTCGGTCTGTTGCCCAGGCTAGAGTGCCGTGGAGTCAGCCTAGCTCACAGCAACCTCAAACTCCTGGACTCAAGCAATCCTGCCTCAATCAGCCTCCCAAGTAGCTGGGACTACAGGCATGCGCCATCATGCCTGGCTAATTTTTTCTATATATATTTTTAGTTGTCCAGATAATTTCTTTCTATTTTTAGTAGATACAGGGTCTCACTCTTGCTCAGGATGGTCTCTAACTCCTGAGCTCAAATGATCCACCCACCTCGGCCTCCCAGAGTGTTAGGATTACAGGCGTGAGCCACCAAGTCTGGCCTGACTCCACTTTTGTTTGCTGTTTAGCTTCAGCAACTGGGGATTTGGATCAAATTACAGCAGTCCTAAGTGTGGTAGCTCCTCTGGAATAGACTCTGCCCTTGTGAGTCTTACATTCCCTGCTGGCTTTCTGAAGGTAAGTGGCCAGACTCTCAGCATCACAAATCAGGCAAGAGTGTGTTTTGGAGCCTCTCTTTGCCTCCTCAGCTGAGTACCTGGCTCTCGGCAACTATTAGCTTCTAGGCCAGGCGTGGTGGCTCACGCCTGTAATCCTAGCACTCTGGGAGGCTGAGGTCGGTGGATTGCTCGAGGTCAGGAGTTCAAAACCAGCCTGAGCGAGAGCAAGACCCCCGTCTCTACTATAAATAGAAATTAATTGGCCAACTAATATATACATAGAAAAAATTAGCTGGGCATGGTGGCGCATGCCTGTAGTCCCAGCTACTTGGGAGGCTGAGGCAGGAGGATTGCTTGAGCCCAGGAGTTTGAGGTTGCTGTGAGCTAGGCTGACGCCACGGCACTCACTCTAGCCTGGGCAACAAAGTGAGACTCTGTCTCATAAAAAATATATATATATTATATATATTAGCTTCGATTACTGCCTTTAATGTTCCAGCTGGCTGCCAGTTTATAGATTTCCCTCTTCCCCCATGTCCACTTAAGCATTTTTTCAGCTCTGCCTCCAAAATATCCTGTTACACATTTTTTGTTCCTTTGTTTTTTGAGACACAGTCTTTGTCACCCAAGCTGGAGTGCAGTATTGTGATCATAGCTCACTGCAGGCCTGGAACTCCTGGGCTCAGGTGACTCTCCTGCCTCAGCCTCCCAAGTAGCTAGGACTACAGGTGCTTGTCACCATGCCTGGCTGATTTTTTTTTGGTAGGGACAGGGTTTTACTATGTTGCCCAGGCTCGTCTAGAACTCCTGGCCTCAAGCTATCCTCCTGCTTCAGCCTCCCAAAGTGTTGGGATTACAGGAGTGAGCCATCGTGCCCAACCTGTTACACATTTTTATGCCTCTCCCACCACCACCACCCAAGCAACTAACATCTCTCCTGTGGACCACCGCAGCAACCTTCCTAGTCATCCACTTTCCCCGATACGTTCATTACAGAACAACCAGGGTGATATTTCCATACACTTGATCATGGCATTCCCTTGCTTAAAACCCTGAATGGCTTCCTTTTTTTTGAGACAGAGTTTCACTCTGTTGCCTGGGCTAGAGTGCCGTGGCATCAGCCTAGCTCAAAGCAACCTCAAACTCCTGGGCTCAAGGAATCCTCCTGCCTCAGCCTCCCGAGTAGCTGGGATTACAGGCATGCACCACCATGCCTGGCTAATTTTTTCTATATATTTTTACTTGGCCAATTAATTTGTTCCTATTTTTAGTAGAGATGGGGTCTCGCTCTTGCTCAGGCTGGTCTCGAACTCCTGAGCTCAAACAATCCTTTCACCTCGGCCTCCCAGAGTGCTAGGATTACAGGCGTGAGCCACCGCGCTGGCAGAATGGCTTCTTTCTGATCATAGGATATAATCTGCATTCCTTAATGTAGCCCACACAGGCCAATTTTGTTCCACATACTCCTGGCAGCCTTTCCCTTCAGCAATTCAGGTAGGGAAGCTCTTTCCCACTCCAGAATTCCCCCTCTCATCCCCCCAACTCTTATTCTCTTGCTTCTAGCTTAAATATCATTTCCTCAGGGATGCCTTCCCTGAACCCCTAAATTTCATTTATGGCCGGGCGCGGTGGCTCACGCCTGTAATCCTAGCTCTCTGGGAGGCTGAGGTGGGCGGATCGTTTGAGCTCAGGAGTTCGAGACCAGCCTGAGCAAGAGCGAGACCCCATCTCTACTATAAATAGAAAGAAATTAATTGGCCAACTAATATATATAGAAAAAATTAGCCGGGCATGGTGGCACATGCCTGTAGTCCCAGCTACTCGGGAGGCTGAGGCAGGAGGATTGCTTGAGCCCAGGAGTTTGAGGTTGCTGTGAGCTAGGCTGATGCCACGGCACTCACTCTAGCCTGGGCAATAAAGTGAGACTCTGTCTCAAAAAAAAAAATAAAATAAAATAAATAAATTTCATTTATAATTGTCACATCATTTACCTAAACAGTGTTCTCAATGCGATTTAATTTTTGTTTCAATTTTTTTTTAGAGACCGGGTCTTGCCCTTTCAGGCTAGAGTGCAGTGGCACAATCATAGCTCACTACAGCCCCAAACTCCTGGGCTCAAGGGATCCTCCCGCCTCAGCTTCCTAAGTAGCTGGGACTACAGACTTGCATCATACAGCTCCTGGCCAGAACATGATCATTTAATGCCATCTCCTCTGCTAGCCTGTAAATCAACTCCAGCAGGTCAGGAGCAACATCTGATTTTACTCATCATGACATCTCCAGAGTCCAGCACAGAGCCTGGCTCACAGCAGACAAGAAATATTTGTTGAATGTTTTCCTGAATAGGATGTGACACTGGGGAGTAGGGACCCAGGCAGTCACTGCTCAGCTGCCTTCCCTAGCTAGCATCCCTGGTCTTATGTATGCTCAAAGACAAGGTTATTTTAATATCGGTCAGAGTACAACCCTTTTATGAAGGGCTTTCTGTTGCAAAAGCATGAAACGCTTTTCAAAGACCAGTCTCAAAATAGGGGGCTTCCCAGTATTGTGATGAACCCTGGCGCCATGCCCCTCCTGAACTCATAGAGGGGAGCTATATTCATACAAGGAAGGTTATCCACTGGTTCTACTTTATTTTGAGTTGCTGGCTTTAGCCATGCTGTTAAAAAGGCTGAATCCCATTACCTAAAGTATTAAGATTATGTCCAAATCGTTTTGTTCTAAAATGTTTTGTAATGGAAGTGGCTTAATATACCCCAAACACTTCAAAGTAATTGTCTCTTATCCTGTTATCATTTAGGTCTCTCAGTATTACAGACCCCAAAGGCAGCAACTCAAGAAAGCAACTAGCAGGAGCAGGGTCCTGGTGCATTCTCTCTGTGCATACTGGCTAAAGTCATGACCTGACCTAATGTCAAGGTAGGTAGGAGGTAGAGAGAACTGGCCTGAGTGTGAGGCCCAAATCCTTTCAACAAGCCTTGTGATATAACAAGAAAGAAGGAGAAAGCCAGAATCCCATCCCCAAAAAATGTAATAAGAGAAAGTGCTTTATTTAAATTCTTTGGCCCCATCTTTTCTCCCACTAGAATCAGTGCTTCCTCTTTCACTTTTTCTTTTCAATAGAAAATTGCCCCAGTTTCTCATTTCCCTTGTTAGGCATGCCTGTAGGATTAGGTTTGTGTCTGAACCAGCTAGTTGCTTCTTGTTCCTCAGCAAGCCCTGCCATATGATCAAGGGCAGTCTGTTGTGTTGTCATGGTGACATTTACATAAGCAAGAACTGGGGGGAAAACATTTGTTGTTTGGAATGACTTGCGGTAAATTTCATCTTAATGGAAAGATAAAATACCAACTTGATAGGCTAGCAACTAGAATTTGGAAAAACAGGACGAACTTTTTCTATTTCTTTTGGTGAGATTGATTAATAGGTACCATTTTTGGCCATCAAAAAAACCTGAGATTTAGACACATTTCTGAGACTTTGTCAAAAAATAAAGAACAATACCTAGGAAAAAAAGAATGAATGTCATGATTTTTTAAATTCTGTCCTTGATAACATTTCCAGTAGCAAGTAGGATGTGAGGTTTCTTTGTGTGTCTGGTCTTCTAAAGCAAAGCTTATTAATCCAGAATCTTTTGACCCCTAAGAGATGCACAGATGGACCTCATAAGGGGTGTGGCAGATTGCTCACTCAAATCCATGTTCTCTTCTGTCTTCCTTCGCACTCTGCTTAACTGCATTTCCCGGCCTCCCTTGCCACTGCATACGACCACGTGACCAAGTTCTAGCCATGGGCTGTGTGCAGAAGTGCCTGTGCCACTTTCAGGCCTGGACTGTGGAGGTCCCTCAGGTGTCCCACCATGCTCCTCCCTTCTATCAGAGGAAGTACATTCCTTCCTTCTGGAGTGGAAGCAGCCCTCACTGGGACAGCTGGGGCCAGCGAGCTCTTTCTATAGCTCACATTCCTGTCATCTTTGCCAACTGCCCCCAGTGTAAGTCCTTCCAGTCACTTCTCATCTTGTTTATGGCGTCCTCAAGCTATTCTAGATTTTTTTCTTCCCTGACCATACATACTCCCATTTTTTGGACTTTACTCCATCTTTGAACCTCTTGCCATCCTGCTATGCCCCCACCCCTTCCCCCTTTTACTGTCATCAAACAACCTTCCTCATTTATTAAAGATTGTGGTATCTGGGCTGGGCGAGGTGGCTCACGCCTGTAATCCTAGCACTCTGGGAGGCCGAGGTGGGCAGATTGCTCAAGGTCAGGAGTTCCAAACCAGCCTGAGCAAGAGCAAGACCCTGTCTCTACTATAAATAGAAAGAAATTAATTGGCCAACTAATATATATAGAAAAAATTAGCTGGGCATGGTGGCACATGCTTGTAGTCCTAGCTACTCGGGAGGCTGAGGCAGGAGGATCACTTGAGCCCAGGAGTTTGAGGTTGCTGTGAGCTAGGCTGACGCCAGGGCACTCACTCTAGCCTGGGCAACAAAGTGAGACTCTGTCTCAAAAACAAAATAAAAAGATTGTGGTATCTGCCTTACAGTCTTTCTTCACCCCAAAGCATGCTGTCATCAGTGATCCATCCATCACCTTGGCCTCTCTATTTCCTGGGCCTGAAAATCCTTAAATCCATCCAGGAGCTGTGGCTCTCACCTGTAATCCTAGCACTTTGGGAGGCCAAGGCCGGAAGATTTCTTGAGGCCAGGCGTTCAAAACCAGCCACAGCAAGAGCGAGACCCCATCTCTACAAATAATAGAAAACTTAG
Organism: Mirza zaza; assembly: GCA_008750895.1. Lineage (NCBI taxonomy): Eukaryota > Metazoa > Chordata > Mammalia > Primates > Cheirogaleidae > Mirza > Mirza zaza. Next base: position 161,204 of record VSMD01129713.1, read on the forward strand.
CCAGATGTGGTGGTTCTTTCCTGTAGTCCCAGCTACTCAGGAAGCTGAAGCAGGAGAGTGGATTGAGCCCAAGAGTTGGAGGTTGCAGTGACCTATATTTCGCCACGGGACTCTAGCCTGGACAACAGAGCAAGAGTCTGTCTCAAAAAAAAAAAAAAGAATCTTCAATCCATTGTTTAGTACCGTTATATCCCTGGGCTCCTAAATGTCATACCTTCAGACCACAACGTTCTAGCCTTGCTTCCAGTTCTCCCACTGCTTTCCTAATGCCCTCATTCAATCTCGGGAGCCTCTAGTCTCTACACTCCTTACTATCAGCCACTGCCTCCCCTTCCTTTTTCCAAGTTAGATAGTGAGCAGGTATATAAAATGTTGTCAGGTCTTACTACACAGACATTTCCATTTGGAGGTCCTGAAGGCACCTCAGACTCAACATATTCCCAGCGGAATTCATCATCCCTTTCCCCATCTGCTCCTCATCCAGTTTCCCAGTCTCGGTGTTTATCACCATTTGGCCACACCAAAGCCAGGGTACGATCCTTTATTCCTTCCTCTCACTCACCATCCCATAGCTGGTCATTTACTAAGTCCCAACTCTGAACTATCTAAAATTAGTTCACTTCTCTCCATCCCCACAGCTCCCACCTTCATTCCAAAGGCTGATGTCTCTCATCTGATCAACCTCAACAGCCACCTAACTACTTTCTTGCCTCTAGGTTTGGTCCCTCCAATTTATCCTCCACATTGCAGCCCCCATTAGCTTTCCATAGTTCATAGCGTATTAGATTATATTCTCCTTCAGCAGACACCAAAACTCCCTGCAGCCGGATAGACAGCTCTTCATGTTTTCGCTCTTGCTTACCTCTGCAGCCTCATCTTTCCTCACTCTCCCTTCTGTACTCTGGGCTCCCACCATGAGGGCAATTTCTTGCCCTCTCTCTGCCTGACCCACCTGCTCTCCCCTCCAGGCTTTTGTACACTCTGCACCTCTATCTGGCTCACCTGATTTTCAAAGATCAGTCTTTTTTTTTTTTTTTGGTGACAGAGTCTCACTCTGTTGCCCTGGCTAGAGTGCTGTGGCGTCAGCCTAGCTCACAGCAACCTCAAACTCCTGGGTTCAAGCAATCCTCCTGCCTCAGCCTCCCGAGTAGCTGGAACTACAGGCACGCACCGCCATGCCTGGTTAATTTTTTCTATATATTTTTAGTTGTCCAGATAATTTCTTTCTATTTTTTAGTAGATATGGGGTCTCACTCCTGCTCAGGCTGGTTTCAAACTCCTGACCTCGAGGGATCCTCCCTCCTTGGCCTCCCAGAGTGCTAGGATTACAGGTGTGAGCCACCACGAATGGCCTCAAGGATCAGTCTTATCTGAGGCCCTAATCTGGGTTAGGTGCCTGTCTTATGGCACCTTATGTTATGTCCTTTCTTGCTAATACATGTTTACTGTTTGTAACATCACACTGAACTGAAGTCACCCTTGGATGGATCTGTCACAAGACCAAGACCGCTTATTGTTCTATTTCCAACACCTGGCCCTGCTCAACACATGTCAGATATCCTGGGTAAGTGTTTTGAACAGAAGAATGAAAAACAGATGGGCGTGGTGACATGTGTCTATACTCCCAGCTACTCAGGAGGCTGAGGCAGGAGGATTATTTGAGGCCAGGAATTTGAAGTTATAGTGAACTATGATCATACCATTGCACTCCAGCCTGGGGGACAAAGCAAGACTCTGTCTCTAAAAAGAAGAAAAAAAAAATGAATAACAGGATAGGTGGACTAAGGTCATCATCAAAACTCAAGTGGGGACCAGGCACAGTGGCTCATGTTTGTAATCCTAGCACTCTGGGAGGCTGAGTTGGGAGGATTGCTTGAGGCCGGGAGTTTGAGACTAGCCTGAGCAAGAGTGAGACCCTGTCTCTGCAAAAAATAGAGAAATTAACCGAGTGTGGTGATACACGTTACTCAGAAGGCTGAGGCAGGAGGATCACTTGAGCCCAGGAGTTTGAGGTTCTAGTGGGAGTAGTGGGTAGTGATAATCCTAGGGACTTAAGAAAGTTACTGTATCAATTATTTTTTTTTTATTTTTGAGACAGAGTCTTGCTTTGTTGCCCAGGCTAGAATGAGTGCCCTGGTGTCAGCCTACTCACAGCAACCTCAAACTCCTGGGCTCAAGCAATCCTGCTGCCTCAGCCTCCCGAGTAGCTGGGACTACAGGCATGCACCATCATGCCTAGCTAATTTTTTTTTTTCTATATATATTAGTTGGCCAATTAATTCCTTTCTATTTATAGTAGAGACGGGGTCTCGCTCTTGCTCAGGCTGGTTTTGAACTCCTGACCTCGAGTAATCCACCCGCCTCGGCCTCCCAGAGTGCTAGTATTCCAGGCATAAGCCACCGCGCCCGGACTGTATCAGTTATTTCTTGCTGCAAAACAAATCATGCCAATCCTTAGTGGCTTAAAACAAAAATTATTTATTTATTTATTTATTTATTTATTTTTTTTATTTTTTTGAGACAGAGTCTCACTTTATTGCCCAGGCTAGAGTGAGTGCCGTGGCGTCAGCCTAGCTCACAGCAACCTCAAACTCCTGGGCTCAAGCAATCCTGCTGCCTCAGCCTCCCAAGTAGCTGGGACTACAGGCATGTGCCACCATGCCCGGCTAATTTTTTCTATATATATTAGTTGGCCAATTAATTTCTTTCTATTT
>VSMD01129717.1:0-36726 GCA_008750895.1 Mirza zaza
GTAAATTAACAAATGAAGAGAAGGCACAAAGAGTGTATTGTAAAGTTCCTTGTCTTTGATGCTATGCTAGGTTTCTCTCAGTAGAATACACTGCTAATATTTTATATAGATCACTTTTTAAAATAGAGCCTGAGAAGGGCTTTTGTTCTTTCTTTCCCCAACATAGATGTTGAATTAATTATCTAAAGATTGGAATTTTATTTTAATTTTGTAGATTTGAGTTTTTCTTATAGCTATAAATTTCAGAGCTAAAAAAGATGACTTGTTTTGGGACCCTGTTTTTCTTTTCTAAAATGAAACTCCCTAAACATTAGTGTGCAATGCAAATGAGTGCATCCAGTTTACTCTGTTGTATTTCATCCTTAGTCACCTTAGCTCTGCACTGTGCAAGAAATCTAACATACCTTACAGTAGTTTGTCTTTTATAGACATACAAGTGAGCTATTCTAACTTTTAAATGCTAAGTATAATTAATTTACAAAAACCCATGCCACCTAAGAAAAGAAAAATAAATCAATTACCAGCTCAAATGTGGTTTTTGTATGTGTGTGACTTTTTTTTTTTTTTTTTAAGAGACAAAGTCTCACTCTTTTGCCAAGGCTGGACTTAACTCCTGGGTTCCAGCAATCCTCCCACCTCAGCCTCCCAAGCAAATAGCTGGGACTACAGGAGAGTGCCACTGTACCCTGCTCAAATGTGTTTTAATTGGATCAGGGTTTCCTATGAAGGTGGAATAATAGTAAAGGCAGCATTATTATCCCTGTTTTGCATTCATCTAGACTGTGCAAAGATTTTTAATACTTTGAGAAAATAACAAAACCTTAGGAAGGTTGGTTTAGGCTGGATAGTTCTAATAACTCTCTTTCCTCTATTTTATATTTTAATAAATGTAATCCTTGTGACTCACCAAAGAGGATTGTAAAACTTGCTTGTTCTAAGCCATAAGATGAGACATATAAAAGAAAAAATTATCCATTATACCTTAATTATTCCACTTTTGATTAGAATACAGAGAAACAACTAAAGTTGGCACTGCAAGGACCAGAGGGCCTTGGCACTTCTATAGGTTGTTTGGTGCTCTTCATATTGACCAGTCATAGGAATTTGTCCAGTCCTGTTTGACCTTTAATATATATTTTAATAGCCCCCAACTTGGGTGCCCAGTAAGCCCCACTTATAAACTGTGCAGTTTATGCCTTGCCCAATCCTCCATATTTCTAACCACTTTCTTATCCTTAAACAAAGTGCCCATGATTATTATACATGTCACAGCAGCCAAGGATCTTGGGTTTAATGGATTCATCACTCTTCTAAATTGTTTAGAATTGTTAGATGACAGCTCTCTGTCATCATGGTGGTAGTGGAGTGTCTAATTGTCTAGTCTATGCTATGTGGTGTTGTCTTTGTTCTGCTATAACAACATACCTGAGACTGGGTAATTTATAAAGGACAGAAATTTATTTCTCACAGTTCTGGAAGTTGGGAAGTCCAAGATCAAGGCACTGGTAGGTTGGTGTCTGGTGAGGGCCTAGTATCCATCCACTTCTGAGATGGCCTCTGTTGCTGCATCCTCCAGAGGATGAATGCTGTGTCCTCACATGGCAGAAGGGAAGAGCACATTCCCTTCCACCTCGAGCCTTTTTATAAGGGTGCTAAGCCCTCCTGGCTTAATCACCTCCCTAATACCATACTTCTTAATATTGTTGCATTGGGGATTAAGTTTCAATATGAATTTTGGAGGGGGCACCATCATTCATATCATAGTGGGGATCAATTGTACCCCCATGTACTGTAGAGGATCCGCTTCCTGTAGAGATTATTAGTAACAAATCACTGTACTATCCTTTTGATCCCCTTACATCTTAGATTCATTTTTTATTGAGTATTTTTTTTCCTGCCACCCTTGGACCATGGATTCTAGGTCATCTGCTCTTCTCTATATAGTATACATCTTCCCCTGGGAGTCTTATGATTTAGGACTTTTTTTTTTCTCCTTCTGTTGCCCAGGCTAGAGTGCAGTGGCATCATCATGACTCACTGCAACCTCAAACTCCTGCGCTACAGTGATCCTCCTGCCTCAGTCTCCCAAGTAGCTGGAACTGTAACTACATGTGTGTTGCATCATGCCTGGCTATGTTTTCTATTTTTTGTAGAGACGTGGTCTTGCTATGTTGCTCAGGCTGGTCTCAAACTCCTGGCCAAGTGATCCTCCAGCCTTGGCCTCCAGAGTGCTAGGCATTTAAATTACCACCATATGCTGTGGTACCCAGATTTACATCTTCAGCTCACTCTCTGCCTACTTTGCATACTACAGCTTTATCTTCAATTGCCTATAGAAGATTACTTGTTTTATATGCTGTTGACACCTAAAACTTTCCATAATACCTAAGTTTATCTTTCTCCTTTTCTGTTTTTCCTGTCATTACCCTGCCAGTATGTGCCAGGCTCCTCAGCAATAGAGGCTGAAAGTAATTTTTACTCTTCTCTTCTTTATTTCCCAAATGGGAACCATCAGCCACCAAGTCCTGCTGAATTTTCCTTGATAAGACCTCTTAGAATCATGCTATTCTATTTCCCCAGCTGTCATAGGAGCTTAGCCCTTTATTTGTTTATGTCTAGATTACTCCACCTACCTCTTACGTGATTTTCCTTCTTTCTCTTGGATATCCAGGATATCAAGGAGCTGGATTATTTTTAAGCATTCTTTTGTCGTCTATTCTTTATAAAATCACAACACATTTCTTAAAAGGAAATTCCATGCATTGTAATCATTACCTATTGTATCAAACTAAAGGGATTTTGCCTTTTATTTAAAGATGCTGCCAGCCATCATCCAAAGTCATTTTTTGTTTCTAGTCAATAAGACTTTCCTGTCCATTCAAGCTATAACTCCACTGCTGTTCTCTAAGCTTGTTCCTATTTCTCCTCACTTGATATTTTCTTCCCATACCTCTTTTTGAATGCATACCTCTAAAATGTTTGAATCCATTACTGATTTACTGCCAGGGACAACTTTGCATATTATAACATTTCAAGCGTGGAAGAGTCACTCTAGTAATTGGTACATGTCTAGTCTCAATTTAGATATTCTATCATTGAAAGTTCAGTTACTGTGTTTGGCCATTTTTCTCCTTTTCCTTTTGTTTATTAATAAATAAGGATTTGGTTTTATAAAAAAATTATTATGGGTACATAACTATCTTTATAGGGCACATATGAGGTTTTGATTATTAATAAATAAGGTTTTATATAAATTTACTTATCTATAAAATGAGAATAATAATATTTATCTTGAAGAGCATAATAAATTGTGAGGTATTATGTAGGAGGTTTGTATTTGTTCATTTGTGTCTCTGGTCTAGGGGGTTAGTAAAAACTAGAGCAACAAAATACTGCCTCGTTTTTATTTATAGTAAGGAATTGATAGGTTCAACAGAAAAACACAATAGTTGATTTGCATCATTTCACTTTCATATTAGTTGAATGAGTGGCAATTTCCAGGTTTCTGCCTATTAAAAATCTGTACAGACTCATAGCAGCAAATCAGAAGGCTCATGTCTTGGGCCATTTGGGTTCTTCTGCCATGTGCACAAGTCTAATTTGAAACCATTGTACCTTAAATTCTTAACTAATTGTTCAAACTTAAAAGTGATTATTTCAGATCTTTGTTAAAAATTAGACTTTGCCTTATAAAATGCCCATAATTTTTAGCAGCTATATATCTGCTGTGTAATTTTCTCTTTCAAAAAATGTCATGCTCAATTTAATATTGGTATATCATTTGCAACTGGCTAAGAGAGATTTGTGAAACCATTACAAACTCTAGTTTCACAAGAGTTGGACTCTGAAGCCTGCACCACTGACACTCTGTGTATGTTTTTCTGACACAGTCCCACAACATATTTCTCATACCCTAAGGGCTACCCTAGGGAATATTCTGTCATGGAATGAAATGGCATTGACTGAAACAAGAATTTTCTCCTCTGTGTGAAAGTGAATTGAGAAGAACCCAATCACAAATGCAACAAACCAATTAAATCAAAACAAAACACACAATTCTGTGGATTAATTAGAGTGAGATTATACCAGAATGGTAGTCTTTTAAAAAGATACCTTCTATATAATTAGAAATATTATGAGGGAGCTATTTTTATACAATATATAAAGGATACAAAAGAATCATATTCTAAGGACTTCTGTAAATTCACAAAATAATGTATGTAGGATTTGCAACCTCAATCTTATTTCATACATAATTTTGGGGTGGTAAAATATTTTGATGAGGAAATCTCAACTGAGAAGTAGAATTCAGAAAAATTAATCAAATAGGAATAAGGTATCAATGGGTAAAATTGATTAATGAAATAGAAATATTGAATATCAGAAAAATATACAGCAGATTAAGAAACAGTTGACTGTAGCAAAGAACCATCAGAAAAATGAGTCTTATTTGAATTAAGATATAAAGGTCCTACCTACTTAGTCATTAACATTCTGTTATTCTCCTCCTACCTTTGTGACTCCAGTAAACTACACGAAACTGTGTGTTGTTTCTCAAATAGATTGTAGATGAAAAATGTTAACTGTAACACATATTAAAATATACTATACAGGATAAAGCATATAGAATATTTGAACAATTTATTATTAGATCTTTTAGTAAATCTTTTAAAATATTAATGTCCGGTTTCACTCTAATGTGTGAGATAGAGTCCTCAATGTGTCAGGAAATGCCTTAACTCTAAGAAGCTCATGATGTAAGTTAGAAAGCTAAGACTTACACACCTGAGCACATAGATCTCTACCAATGCCAGGTGGTTAATGATACATAATGAATGAATAGAGGTATGAGAGTTGGAACTGGGGAGATAAAAGAGATGTTTGTATTGGCCCTTAGAGGACTTTTTAGTTTCATCTAAGTAAGAGAGCAGATTAGAGGAGGTGTCTCTTGGAAAAGAAATGTTGCTTGCAAAAACTCAGGGGTAAGAAGCATTCCTATTTGAGACCCAGTGTTAAAATAGACAAACTGCCTGGGGAAGGAGGTTGTGTGAAAAGTAATAAGAGATAAAATTTAAAAACTGGGAAAGCCTTTTTTGCCAACCTAATTTTATTGTCTAGGTAGGTGAGTTGGACTATATTGTCCCAGATTTATGGTGGTCATGTCATGTGGAATATAATCAGAAATCCAAAGAAAGTCAATGTATGTTAAATCTGTCTCTTTTAAGATAAATCCGTCTGTTTCTCTCAAGATAAATATCTCCTTTTTAGATATTTCAGTGAAAATCATAAGTAGTTGGTTGATATGAAACATGATAATGATCTAGCCATCTATTGGTAAAGTAAAAGGTTAAAAGCAGGGTACTCTACCAACAGAACTAACATTGATTTTTTTTAAAGAAATGTGTTTAAAAAACCTCATGCTTAAAATGCATTTATGAAGCAATATTTATAACAGGGGTGACTATAAAAATATATTAAACATAAACATAAATCTTTCTACTTTATGTGACTTTTATTATATGCCCATCAAATTTTGTTAATTATAAAAAATGACTCTGTTTAATGAAAGCTTTCTCCCAACAAAACCTATTTTCTTCTCCCAAATTAATCTATAAGGAAGTTATGAGATTAGGTACAGAATATTTTGCTCATTTTTATAATCATTTCCTATAGTATGATAAGTAGGAGATTGCAGTTTCTCTCTCTCTGAGCAGATCTCCAGATTATTCTGTGTAAGCATCACTTGGGTGTACTGGTTAAAACTGACCCACTCCTGGAAACTAATATTTATTCAATCCTAACTGGGCCTGGGGATCTGCATTTTAGTGAACTCACCAGCTGATTCTGAAGCCGGTGATCTGAGGACTGCATTCTGAGAATCATTACTCCAGAATGAAGGAAAATACATCAATTTAATATATAGCAAACTCACTCATAGGCAATTGTCTTGAATATTTATATACAGTTAAGCAGATGGCTCAGTATTTGATGCTATGGATCCTATTGTATCTTTGAAGGACTTTTCTAAGGAAGGCCCTAGGAACTTAAACCCGAGACGGATGTTCATGAGCATTTGTCATACATTTATAAAGCAGGGTTCTGTGCTTCTTAAAGCCCTGGCTATAAATATGCTTCTCTCTATTTATCCTGCTTGTACCTTTCCTGAGTGAAAGCCCAAGTGAATTTAAGGGCAGAATATGGGTAATACTGATATATGGCAATCAAATATAATAAATTTTGTCATGATCCAATCTACAGATTAAGGGAAGAATTTGATAAAGGCTCCTTAAATTTACCTAAATAGGTCAGGCACAGTGGCTTATATCTGTAATTCCAGCACTTTGGAAGGCTGAGGTGGGAGGACCACTTGAGTCCAGGAGTTTGAGACCAGCCTGAGCAACATAGCAAGACTCCTATCTCTACAAAAAAAAAAAAATAGGAAAAATTAGCTGGTCATGGTGGTGCACACCTGTGGTCCCAGCTACTCTGGAGGCTAAGGCAGGAAGATTGCTTAAGCCCAGGAGTTTGAGGTTGCAGCAAGCTTCAATTCGCCACTGCACTCTAGCCAGGCAATAGAGCAAAATTCTATTTCAAAAAAAAAAATTAAACAGAATTGAGAGGTGCCCTTGCACCTCTTTCCAGGGCACTGCCCTTAGCATCGATCCAGGAAGAATGCTGAGCTCCCACATGGTCTCCTGGGAGCCCAGGCTCTGATTTGCCATAGGGGAAAGGGCCAAGAAATTCACTGTAACTTGAGGAATGGCTTTGCAAACACTAGAAACATTAATTTCCCAATTTGTTAGCTGCAAAGGAGTGCAGAGAGTGAAAGGTAAAGATGCTGACTCATGCTGACCCTATAGTGGCTATGGTGAAATGGCCAGTGGTAAGAATAGGAGGAGAGAAACCCAACCCTTTTAAAGTCACTGGAAACAAGCAGTTCCAATGTTAGTTACAGCTTAAAACAACCAATGAACTTACAAATCTGTGTGCTGCTCCCTAGCTCTTTTTCTTTCATCACACCAACATTTACAACAATGGCCCTAATTTCTGGAATTTTCAGTTTAGATTTAAATATAAGATCGTGAGATCCAGGGCACTTTTTGCATGGTCATTCAGATTTCTCTGTGTTTAAAATATTGCCCTATACATAGTCAGGGTTTACTGGAGACTTAGTTATTTTAATTTTGTGCAGTATCTTATGAATGTTTTCCTTAGTGTTTAATCAGAATATGATAAGTTTTTCTGTAAATATGTGTTTTAAAAGGCTTGCTATGTTCTTTACTATAATTTCAGCATGTCTTGGGACAAAAGAATACAATAATTTGCTACATGGATACTATTTCTACAGTACTTCTATTCCATATAATGATGAAGCTGTTTTCATTAAAGTCATAAAAAATAGATAATGTATAGCATATGAACAGGACTTGAAAATTGGCACATCTAATTGATCAGAGTAATGAAAGAACATGAAAATTAATTTTGTATTTAACAAAATACATCCATAATAATTAATTTTTGGTGGTTCAACACATGGTAGATTGACAATGAAGAACTATTCTAACACATTTGGATCTTACAGATAAAATAAGGCAACATAAATTTTTTAAAAATGAATTTTCTGCTAGTTTAAGACTTCAAGTATTAAATATCATTAGAGAATGGTGCTTTCTTTGGTCCCTAGGAAGGATAGGAAGAGGTTAGGGGGTAGATGGTCACATCGATAATGTTATTCTCGTACAGTAATTGATTTATTACATATAAGGAAGGTGATAGTCCATGGGGATTTTTCAAGTCAAAAGTCTTCTGTCTTCCAAATGATCATTAATACATTATAATGTAATTCTTGTTTAAAATGTGAAGGCTGTTAGTTCTATAATTTCTAAAGAACATTCTTTTTCATTTTGATGGAATTTTCACTCATATTGTATATATCTTCCTGTTTAATATTTTTAATTTGATGTATACTTCAAAAGTGATTGGTATTTTGTGATTTACAACCTTAGAGAAAAATAACATAGTAGTCATAACTTTGCAGTTTTTTGTGATGCATGAAGATCACATTTTTTAATGTTGGTTAATGCTTTGCTAATTAAAGTATGCATGTTAATTAAAGCAGAGGCTAATGTTAATTACCTATATTAATGGAATCTCATGTAGCACCTGCCTGAAGCAATGGGTTCAATTTTCAAAATATCTCAATTAAGGCTGAAACTTTTGATTTGCATCTAGTAGGGTTTCAATTAACTGCATTGAAAACTTAACACTCTTAGGGGTGCAAAATAATCAGTGATTATATGAAGCACAGTGGAATTTGGTAGGTTCATTTTTAAAGACTTTTATTTTTTTAAGCCTAACTATATTCCTTTCTTGTCACTGGTCAAAATTCTGTTCACCAAGACCCAGTGAAAACACCACCTTTTCCATGAAGTATTTCCTAATTCCCTACCAATTATCATTGCCTCAGTTTGTTACTTAGTTCTTTCATATTATTCTGCCTTATATTAGAGTTGTTACTATTTGTGTCCCTTGCTAACTAGAAGCTCCTTGTCCACATTACTTATAAGGACCACCGTACAAGCATGTCTTATAAGTTGAAAGCACTCTATTTGTAAAACACCTAAATACATTTATTGACTAAAGTGGAACTCAGTGAACTTTTAGCACATCATCATGTTATATTGTTGCTACCTTTATGGCTGCTTTAAGTAAAGCATGTAGTTGGTGTTTGAGATCTTATAGCTTAGTAAGTTAAAAGATTGATATTTTGTTAATTCTTGTTACATATGAGCTGGAATGGGAAAGAGGATACTTGTTCAAGATAAAAGTGTTACTAGACCAGAGAACATGTTTTTGCTAACAGGGGTGATGTTGACATCCTCTTTCAGTCCCAGGTATATAATCTGACTACATTGCAAGCAGATCTGGCTTGTGACCATAAGCTCAAATACTTTAAATAGGCTACCCATTTAATATAGCCATAGAAAGTTTATGTTATTTTGGAAGATAACACATGGAGTTATCATGTGGTAACAGTCCAAATATTAAAATAATTAGTTAAAAATGTATATGAGGCCAGGCGCTGTGGCTCATGCCTGTAATCCTGGCACTCTGGGAGGCTGGGGTGGCAGGATCACTTGAGCTCAGGAGTTTGAGACCAGCCTGAGCGAGATCTTATCTCTACATAAAATAGAAAAATTATCCAGGAGTGGTGGCATGCACCTTGGGAGGCTGAGGCAGGAAGATTGCTTGAGTCCAGGAGTGTGAGGTTGCAGTGAGCTATGATGACACCACTGCACTGTAACTAAAGTGACAGAATGAGACTCTTTCTCAAAAAAAAACAAAAAAAACCCAAAAAACTATATGACTGAAGACAGGTACATTGTAATTAGTATGCATATCAATTTTTGTGACCTTACTATTAAAATGGCTGAAGTCCCAATAACGACCATTCCCATTGGACCTTTGGAAGGGATTATGAGCTAATGGTGTTGACCTTTTTGACATCTAGTATAATCAAAGTTTCAAAAAAATAGTTTCCATAATTGAAGGGAGCAATAATTTCCTCAATAAGTATACATAAATAGATTACACACTGATTTGCAGTCCCTGGAAATCAGCATTGATAACTGCTGTTCCTTAGCTGACTTTGACTCTGATAATGGACTGGCGATCTCAGAGGGCCAAGATTTGTTTTCATTCAGCTGTTGACATTATCAAACAAGCATAAGATTTCTGTGTATAAGGTGTAACTGACAAGGTAACACAAAAGGTATGCAACTGCTTACTGTCCTGATGTGCTGTTGGAATGCTGGCAAAAAAAAATTTTTTTAAGGTAAAGGAAATGGTAGTTATTGGGCAAAAAGATACTAGCTGTCATCCTAATGGCAGGATATATTATGGCCAGAAATGAGATGTGAATGTGTCCATTAATGAAGAGTGATGCAGGCTTAGATGTGATACGGAGAGTTCACATATATCATGTCACAACTGGCTCAATATTGGTTAGTTAGTAGGTAGAATAAATTCAACAGCTATATTTGGAGAAATGTGACAAATGTGCATATCAGACTTTCCCAGTTTGAGGCAATGGACCAGGTCTTTACAACTCAAAGAACAAAGTCACCAAATCATCCGTTCCCCATTGTACCACCATTAAGGTGGCAGATGGCAGAGCATTAGTAGAAAGACATTGAGAACAGCTGGAAAACATCTGGTAGGAAGTGACAACCTAATGTGTATGCTGGGCTGTTGGTAATTGTGAGACAATTACTCAAAAAGCCTGGAAAGAAACTTCGATGTTTTGGTTGGTGGGAAGAAGGAGTTGGCCAGAGCAATAAATTCTAGTTTGGGGATTTGAGGGAATTCTGAAAAGAAGTGACTTTAGAGCCTGGTGAATAGATTATAGAACATTAATTTGCTTTCCTCCCAAGTTCTAAATAAGAGCAAACTTTTTAAAGGAGTATGCGAGGCCTGTATAGACCTGGAATCTGCTTTAGGAAGATATTGATATATGAATAATATTTAAAACATGGGATTTTGAGGGTATATAGAAAGGTTAGGTATTCTTAGAGAATATGGAAATGCTAATTAAACTGGGGTGAGGAAGGTAGACTATTTTACAACTCAATTCACCATTCCTTTTTCTTAATTTACTATCTTATGACTTTTCTGGAACCTAGATGAAATATAAAAAAGCTTTTTGACTCTTTCTGGATCTATATTTCTTCTTTTTTTCTTTCTCTTACTCCAGCCATTTGTCCTTAACTATCTTTATCTTTGCTCAGGCTCCTGCTTTCTCATGAGGATCACCTAACTTTTCATAACCTCTCTATCTTGCAAGGCTCACCTCAGAGAGAATAACATTTCATTTTGGGAACTTATTTCCTACAGAACAGCAACAGTGGGAACAATATTCCCCGGGGGCTGATAGGTAGAATTTGGGAAAACAAAGGCCACTGATGCCTGTTACATGATTATCTCACAGGTTATCACACAAGTCCTGCATTGCTCTATGAAGCCTGTATTGAAATGTGCAAGCTTCAATGGGTTTGGAAGGAAAGACAAATCTGAACAGGTGCCAGGGGGTTCATGAATTTCCCAGGTACTGTACTGATCCATTGGACATTGAAAGGATTAAATTGTTCAAAACATAGCCTTTCAGTAAATGTTAGACCCATCTCCCCTCATCTGACTCCTCCCTTAATCATTAAACTGAGTGTCATTTTTTCTCCTTTTTTTAACCATCTTTGAAATGTGGCCCAGTGTTTGTCCTGACCTTGGATTCCAGCCTCAAAAAAAAAACAAATGAAACAAAAATAAGGAGCAGAAAATTCACTATAAGCAAGGTCTTACTCTCTCAGTTTATAAACATATAGGGTCCAGATGTTCCCTTTAGAAAAAGCAGGTTGCTTTGAGGAGACGACCAGGTAGAATAGAACTATAGATAAAGTGGGGGCAGAGGAGCAAGAGAGTGAGGAACCAGAGATTGGAGGGGAAAGGGTAAACAAGTATTGTTGAATCAGGATGGCACATGCACTACAGCCCTGGAGAGACAGTGAGAAGAAACTGTGGCAAATGGGCAGAAAGGAGGTCAGAGGGGAACACGGATAATATCTCCAGGAAAGAATTGTAGGAAGACAAAATGTATAAGAGTTCAAGGGCTCAACATGTGCTGCAACCCCAGCCCTAAATTTCTAAGTTACCACAGGACCCCCTATGAACCCTGTGTATCAATAAATCATGATAATATAATAAATAATGGGGATCAGCAATCAAAGTTGACATGAAAAAGATCCTTGCAGTGAGGCTTCATTGCTTACCACACCCCAGATATATAAAGGGAAGGAGTGACAAGGCAGTTGAGTGATGAGCTAACAAAGGGCAAAGGAATCAGAGTGTGCAGACAAGGAACACACAGTGGTGGTGCACAGCCACCAAAGGGGCAGAATCTGTGTCATTTATGGAAGCAAGTGGAACAGAGAGTTTTTTTTTTTGAGACAGAGTTTCACTTTATTGCCCAGGCTAGAGTGAGTGCCATGGCGTCAGCCTAGCTCACAGCAACCTCAAACTCCTGGGCTCAAGCAATCCTGCTGCCTCAGCCTCCCAAGTAGCTGGGACTACAGGCATGTGCCACCATGCCCGGCTAATTTTTTCTATATATATTTTAGTTGGCCAATTAATTTCTTTCTATTTATAGTAGAGATGGGGTCTCGCTCTTGCTCAGGCTGGTCTCGAACTCCTGAGCTCAAACGATCCGCCCACCTCGGCCTCCCAAAAAGCTAGGATTACAGGCTTGAGCCACCGCGCCCGGCCGGAACAGAGAGTTTTGATTGAGTCTGAGACTCACAGGACAAGATACATTGGGCCTTGCAGAAAGTGACTGATGTGCATACCTTACTCAGTAGACTTGACGTCATATCCCAGCTCTTGTAGTTGTCTACGTCTGTGCTGGCATCCTCAGTCAAGGACTGGCCATAGATTGGAAATCATGGTTTCAGGACTACTGGCTAGAGAGGATACCTAGGATGATTAGTATTAATAGAAGAAGCATTGGACTTAGAGCCAAAAACCCCTGGCTTCTCTTCTCATTAGCCATGTGACTGGATAAATTATTAATAATTTATTTGATTTCTGACTTCTCCATCTGTTCAGTGGGGATAATAATACCTGGCCTACCTGTGCATAGCACAGGTTGTTATGATTATCAAATGAGATAATATATGTGAAATTGCAAGCCATGAAAGTATAAATGTAATTTATTGTCAAAAATATCAATATTCCTACTATCAAGTGATTCCTGATCAAGCAGAACATTACACTCAATGATGATTTAAGCACTTGTCTAGGTACCCAGTGAATAGTGAGCTGATATAGGTAATAGATAGTGAACCTAGGATTACTACATCCGATTAATCTGTTAATTTGCATACTGTTTCAAATAATAGGACAAAATCAATGCTTATGTCATAATATAATAGATTATTTGGGATGACACAATAAAATGAGAAATCACTATTGGAGAGTTTTGTGTGTGTGTGCACACACTTTTGTGTGTATGGCTTTGTCACAGATCTACCAGAAAATAGCCCTAGTAGTTCCTTTTAACATTTAGTGAACTTGTAGAAAAGAGGGAAGAATTATTGGATATGATTCTGAGTTTTAATTTAGGTCCTAGAGTTTTGCTTTTGAGAAGATTATTGCAATGTCAACTTACAAAAGAATTTTGTTTAAGAATATACCATTTTGGGTTCTGTGAGCACTATTGTGATAACTGCTCTTTGCACTCATTATGCGTCCTTATATTTTCCCCTTGCTCTTTTCATCCTATATTCTTCCCATGGAGTCTCCTCTCCAGCTGATGTGCATAAGCCAGTTTCTGAGGTTCTGCGATCTTCCCCAACTGTGCAAATTGAGGCCCCATATGAAATACCAGCTTCACATAGTGTCCTGAGTTCCAGACCACTAGGAGTTGGACCAGGATGAGTCTTAGGCATAGATGAGGAAGGTGAACACCCAAGACTTGGAGGTGTTTTTCCAGGTTCTGTCCATTCTGGCTGTGCACATAGATTTCCATCCATGGCTTTTCCTAAAATTATTTTGTAAATTAATACATTTGTCTTTAAGTGAAGAATATTGAAATTCATTAACTTAGAGATGTTCTATGTTAAGATATTAATGCCTGTGAATATTTTATGAGAATTAGTATATTAGATGTCTTTCCAATTCAACAGCTGGCAAGAATGTAGATGGAGGAGCATGGACAAGGTATAAGGTAGTGGGGAGCTATTGTGAATGGAAGCTATTATGTATGACTTTGAGAATTACTGGAGTATTCTTACCAATGTTTAAATTATTTAACTTAGCATCTTCTTCCATTAGAATTTTTCAATTAAACATAAATACAATTAAACATAATTATATTATTATGACTTTAGTAAATTGATTAATAAATAATTTATTAAAAATCAGTTTTTCCAAGAAAAGTATTTTTGATATTTCCTACAAATATAACTTTAAGTAAAATATATATTATAAGTTTTAAAATGACTCCTATGATTTTCTTTCTTTTCTTCATCTTTAAATATTTCTCATTCATCAGTGGACCACATCTCAGTACATTATCTAGATAAAGTGTATTTTCTCCCTTTTAAATGCTTTTATATTCTCATCTGTTTTTATGGCAAGTTACTGCATGTCTCCAGAGGCACACAGAATTTTTATTTTCAAGTAAATTTATATTAGTTACAGTCTCCAGCTGTTTTAGATATAGGATCATTTCCTGTTGGTACTGTTTCCAGGACAATTCTTTTTTCCCCTCACAAAAATGAAAAATGTAATTTAACAAAGTCATCCTATAATTGCCTTCATATCTAGCAAGGTATCTAGCAATCTAAATACTTCATTTTATTTAAAACATCTGTCTACATAATATCTAGTGATTGTCCAGGGCTATATCATCCTTAGGAAAGGCAGCTGCTGCCATTTTTATTTAATTTATAAGGAACCATCAAAAATGCCTCCTTAATATTGAGTCTTCTGCCACTATGTCATGTATGAAATTTTTAAAAAATGAGAATACCCCACTTTTGGGGGGCTTGCAATTAATTTAATCTTTTTCAAATTGGGAAAGAGCATTATTTAAAAATCACTATGGAAATACTCTGCAAGAATAGTAAGCTTTTGTTGTGTATGTATCAAAGTATCATAAATAAAAATGTTGGTATGCTGCTTACACTGGAATCACATTTTAATTGCTAAACTTTTATAATGTCAATTTTATATAGTGTGTCTTTCCATTTATAATAAAAATGTAAATTCTTTTTTATTGTGAAGTCTTTTTGCAGATTAGAGCAGTCAGTTGATATTTTCTTGTTATTTTTCAGAAATTGTATAGAGAAAGATGGCAGCTTCTATGAAAGCTCTTTGTCTTGGGAGTAATACTGAACTTTGCTTGTAGAGAAACCTATTTGTAAATTCTATTTATTGTGCATGACCCTTGGAGCCTAAAATGAAGTGTTTAACCTTTAATAGATTATATCAATTTAGGCTCAGCTGAATGCCAAAAACAATAGACACTAGGCTTTCAATAGTGTGTCTAAATGAGAAAGTTTACCTTTTCCAAGGAAATAATCAAAATATTCCTTTTTGGAACAGTAAGAGTATGAAAGGGAAATGATTATGGTTCCCTACTGACATACTGTTATGATTGACAGGAAAAACCAACATGCATGCCACCTGAGACATCTTGTTCAGGAACTTTCTGGAGAGTAGTAAATTGGTGTTGGCACAAACACAAAAAAATAAAATGACTTGATTGAGCACTTTTCAATTCTAAATCCCCAAACACTAAAGAAAGAAGTAAATATTCATCAAATGATCAAAATTTATATTGATTTTTATTCTACATTAGCAGCTCAAAGTCAAGATTCTTGACAGGGTGAATGTCGGTTTGAATGATTCTCTTTGAAATGAGGATATAGGCACTGAGCTGAGTGCTACCATGCATTCCTGAACCATAGGCCCTGATTATTAGAACCCTAGGAGGCTAAATTTTTAAAGAACAGTATAAAGGCACACTTGTTTGGTTCTGTTTTGATAACTAAATTGTTATTATTAGTATGTAAAGTAATTCTTGTTGTTCCTGCTTCATTCCTTCCTTTCTATCACCATCTAAGGACAACAATTTTATAGAATTTCAAAGGAACTGGAGTTCACATCATTGTAGTCACAGAGTTAATAGCAGCATTTGCCAGCATAATTGTACTTGGGAAGGAAGTGCCAGTCCTACAGGGCAAGCGAAGCTAAGATTGTATCTTCACATTATACATCTTTAATTTTTAGTTTCTGCCAGAAAGTAAATAAGGATTTGCTGTAGTGGAATTCCGAAGATGGGAATAAGGATGCTGCCATAGAATATAAACAGAGGATGTCTATGTCATTGTGCAGATATTTGTTAAGGAAACCATAGTGGAGAGACATTGAAAATTCTAATCATCCCTTCCAGTGCACACAGTATAATCACCCTCCCTTCCTACCCTAGCTCATGACATAAAATGCTGAATTTTTAATGAGTTTAATGACATGCATTACAAAAAGGAGGGGGCAGCGGTTGATGAAGCTCTCCACAAGTGCAATTTTTGATATATTTGTTCTCTGTTTTTGTTAGGTAGATATGTTTTTGTTGTTGTTTTTAATAAACATCTCATCTGTCATTAAAATGCAGGAAAAGGACATTTTATTTACATATAAACAAATGCATAAGAAATAATGAAAATAGTGTTAATGTTAATTTCTCCACTTTGTTTAAATGCTTACCATTTAACAAATACCATTAAAGACATAGCTTTAAAATTGAATTTCCTAAACATCATAGTGAATGTTTTTAATGGCTTGCAAACAAGTTAACAAAAATAAAGATGACCTTTTAAAGGTTATATTTGTATAATATTTTTGACTTAAATCAGTTATCTTTTGCAGTTGTCTTGATTTCCTTAGCCATGAGATCTATAAGCAAACCTTGTAAACCTAAGGCTAGGTTTTCTGGAGCTGCCAATATGACCATAATTTTGTAACTAATGTACAATGATTAGTATATGCAATAGTCTTTGCTAAGTAATAATATTAAATCAGCTTTGAGATTCTTTGTTTTTTGATATAGATTTAATTTTTAACAAGGGAAATATTTATATTTTTTAAAACTTTCATGACTCTCTTGTCCAATAATAAAATAAAAAGAACGTTTTAACAAACTTACTAATTGTTTCTTTGGCAACATTTTTGAAGTGTAATATTGGATTTATCCTTGAATGAATATTTGAGCTCCTATTATGTATAATTTTTCTGTGATTTTAGATTATATATTCCCCAAGGGTAGATACTGTGTCTGACTCAGAATTATCTCTTGCATAATGCCTTACACATAAGAGATACTCAAAATATACATGTTGAATGAATAAATGAAAACCCTTAATCAACTTTACTCCAAAGAAATACATTGCTCCTTTAGTCCTATGACTGCTTGCTCTGGCAGTGTAGAAAGGAAGCTTTGGCACCCAGTCAGTTACACATGCAGGACTGGAAAAGCAACATGAGATTCTCATTTTTTGTAATGCCAAATGTTATTTGCATTTAGCCAGAATGTACCTAATCATAGATATATGAATAAATGCCCATAGAGAGTTCATTTCTGGACAAAGGAAATGCACTTTGAATTCAATTCAAAAGGTGAGTTATTTTAGGAAATTATGAAGCACCAATGACACGAAAGCAAAAACACACAAAATAACCTGGATCTTAGAGAAATACACTGTAAAGGTGACAACTCTAAATCCTTGAATGAGTATGGGAAACTCTGCCAAACAAAAGAGTAGCTATTTCCAAGTGTAGATTCTAATCAACCCTGGAAATCCTTGGCAAGACCTGTGGGGGTCTTGAGACCTGAAGGTTTTCCAAAAGAAGGAATCATTCTGGGCCAGTTGTATAAGAGGAATACTACTGGGACAAAGAGGGGAGGCATAGTATTTGTATAAGGAAGAAAAATAAAAGGAATGTGCTTAAAGATACTGCATTTAAGATAAAAAAAAAAAAAAGACTGTAGTGGAAGCAAGAAAATATCTCCAAATGACAAAATTATTGCCAGAAAAAGTAGAGTTTCCCCCTTTATATTGTGATCTTCTTGAGCTTGTGTAGACTCTTCAAAATACAAACTGTGGCATTGTTGATATCTCCTCCAAAAGCCCAAATGGGTCTTGAATTAAGAAAAGCTTTTCTTCTTTTATTTTTCTAGAGAATGGTAAACAGGTTATATATTTCAGTAAGTTTCTTTTCTATAAAAAAAAAAAGTCTCCTTCCTAAGGGAGCATGAACCCAACAATTTTTAAAAATCATGCTGAGGCTACAGCCTTCAAACTGTCCATTTCTTTGTATATTCTGAACCATTTCAGATGTTTGAACTCAGTAAAATGTATTCAGTCAATTTGTATAGAGTACATGTCCCATACCATGTGCTCTGCTGGGTATCAGGGAAACAGTGGTGAACACATGGACAAAAACCCTTGCCCGCATGGAGCTTCCAATCCACTGGGAGAATAATGGACTATATAGAATAAGTAAGACGTTTGGCTATGTATGCTAAGTTTTAATATGTAGGAAGGTGGTAGTGAGGGTGAGTTGTGGTTTTAAGTAGCAGATCAGGGAAGACCTGAATAACAGGATGACATTTCAGCAAAGGCCTCAGGGACGTAAGAGATTGAGCTGTTAAGCAAACAAGAGCAAATGCTCCAAGAGCACAACTATCAGCTTTGCTAGAGCAGGCAGGAATAGGTTGAGGACTGAGAATGGACCATTGCATGACGAATGTGAACAAAAGCCTGATTGGAGTGTGTTCAAGAGAAAAGAGGAGAAAAAATGGAAACAGCAAGAATAGATAACACAAGTAAAAGTGGTTTTGCTGTAATGGAAAACAGAGAAATGGAGCAATAGCTGGAGGACTGACTAGTGTAAGTGGATTCTTTTTCTTTTTCTTCTTTTTTTTTTTTTTGCCATGGGAAAAAAGCAACATTTTTTATACTAATGTGCTAATGGAAATAATACAGTAGAGAAAAAAATCTTGATGCAGGAAAGAAAGATAATTTGGGGGGGGGGGTGATCATCTTTGTGTAGATAAACGGAGGCCTAGTGTAAGGCATTAGCTTTAGGAATATGGACAGCTTCCACAGAAATAGGAGATATAGCAGAAGACATGGGCCCAGATATGTAGGTAGGCAGTAGATGTTGTGGGGACTTCTGAATTCCAATATGAGTGAGCAAGGAGACCTACAATGGTATGAGTTAAGAAAGAGTAAAATTAATTTTAATATTCTCAGGATGTTTAACCCAACAAAGTATTCTGGGGCATGTAGTAATAACTGAATAATTATTTCTTAACTAAATTAGTGCTTTTTAGGACAAGGATAAGGCATATATCTATATGTGATAAAAAAGTGATTATATGTTAAATCCTTCGTGATTATTAGATTTACTAAAATTTGCCACCTCAGTGTGTCATGCGCTATTTTGTTATTACTTAGATACATAAGACCAGAGGGAAGTATATGGTTGAGTAATGATTTAGGCCCCAAAGATGAACATTGAATTTGGATCACCATATACCAAGCCAAATTTCAATAAAATATTTTAGAACACTGTGTTTTATATCCTGATTAAATTATTAATTTATAATCCAAATTTGAAGAGGAGTATCTCTAGTGATAGTGTACAAAATAAAGGGAGGAAACATGCTAGAAATGAAAAATAACAAAGTAATCTTAGATGAGAAGGCAGCATTTCTAACTTTATTAGGCTGCCATAAAAAAATGCCACAGACTGAATGATTATATAACAAATTACGTCTCACAGTTCTGGAGGCTGAAAGTCCAAGATCAACATGTCTGCGGGTTTAGTTTCTAGTGAAACTTCTCTCTTTGACTTGCAGATGGCAGCCTTCTCGCTGTGTCCTGATATGGACTTTCCTTTATCCATGTACACTTTTGGTGTCTCTTCCTTTTCTCATAAAGACATCAGGCCTATTGGATTAGGGCCCTACTCTTGTGACCTCATTGAACCTTAATTACTTCGTTAAAGATCCTATGTCCTAATTGGGCATTAGGGCTTCAACATAGGAACTTGGGAGTAGGAGGACATAATGCAGGCGATAACGTGATGTTAAAGGTTTACTAGCTATACTAGTTACTAGACTCTCTTAGACATTCTCACTGTTTGGTATATTGGGTATCCAGTGTAATGGGACCTGATAGTTCCCTTCTCAATGCAGTATTCTCAAAGTATACCAGGCAGCAGGAGCTGTATCAGCATATTTAGACTAATCCATCCAGGGCTATCTTGTCATGACAGAAAATGGAGATGGAGGAAATTAAGGCCACCACAGAAACAGTTTTTTCTGGCACTTTGTTGTGCCTAAGATAGTGTCCAAGTTCCCTAATGTGACATCCTCCACAGTCCATCCTCTTCCACTTCAGCCTCTTCATTCAAATGCACCAAAGCTCCAGGCACCATTCTTTGAACTTGCCACATCCTTTCATGACTCTGAGCCCCTGAACAAATGGGTTACTCTGCCTGTAAAGATATGTATCTTATTCTTCACCTGACAAAGCCATACTTATTATCTCAGTTCTGGCTCAAATGCCACTTCTATCAAGCCTTTACTGTCCATCCTCGCCCCCAACCTTCAAGCAATAAATTGTTTTATTTTCTGTCCTCTCTGACAATAATTTTATCTGGACACCTGTAGTTATCTGTTGTCATGGCTCTCTTCCCTACCACACAGCATTCCCTCAGGAGAAGCACCTTTGTTTTATTCTTCCTTGTACCCACAGTTCCAAGTGCAGTTCCTGAGACATGATAAAGTCTCAGTGAATATATGAGTAATAAATGGATAGATGCATAAACGTATGAGTCATTCATTCAACAATTATTTACTGAGCCCCCTACCATGTTCCAGATACTGCCAAGGTGTGGGAATGCAAAATGGCAAAGGAGACAGACACAGTCCTTTATGAAGCTTGGAGTCTAGAAATAGAGGCAGAAAAAATGTAAACCAGCAAATGCAAAAATTTTAAATTGTGAATATATATGCTACAAAGGAAATTAACCTGGTTCATAAATAGAGAAAAATAGAGTGAATCTACTTTTGAAAATAGAGTGAATCTACTTTTGATAAGGTAGTTAGGGAAGATCTCTCTGAGAAGTAACATGTCAACTGGGAGCTGAAGGATGAGAAGACATTAACAAGAGGATGTTCCAGAGAAGGGAACAATATGTGCAAAAGTCCTGAGGCAGGAAAGAGGTATTCAAAGAACTGGAATATTTAAATAATTGAAAGAAGAAAAAGATGACAGGGGAATGGTGATTAAGAGGGAGACTAGTAGGAAAAGAGATATAGGCAGACAGGAAGCAAATCTTATAGACCATGGGGAGAAATTTGTTTTCTAGGTCTGATGCAGTAGGAAAGCAGCTCATGTTTTATAAAGATCATTCTAACCACTATAAGGGAAGAGATTGGAGGGGTAGGAATGAGTGAAGGGATATACATGTTAGAAAATTGGTGTACTTCAGGTGAGAGATAATGAAGGCTTGCACTAGGCTGGCAGCAGTATAGATCGGAGACACAGACTAGAGAGGCATTTTAGAAGAAGAATCAACAATATAGAAAGTAGCTTGCTGAAGAAATGAAAAAGAGGAATCAAGAATGACTCTCATGTTTTTGACCTGAGCAATAGATGGTGCCATTTATTTAAAATGAAAGATCTAAATACAGAATGGTTTAGGGGATGTGGTGAGGATGAAAATGAAGAGTTCTGTTTTAAATAGCAAGGCCTAAAGTAATCCAAGTGGCAGTGTCAGGTGATTTGATTGAATATATGAATGTGGAGCTCAGATAAGAGGATTGGAAGCCATTACTATATAGTTGGCATTTAAAGCCATGGAAAAGAGTATAGATAAAGAAAAGAGGTCCAGAATCAAGCCCTGAAACAACACACCAGCCATTTTAGCTGTGATTCAAAAAGATCTATCAATGAACAATATATAAAACAAATTTGAGGAGGGAAAATGATTGAGGATCCATTGCACTGGGTAACCCAACAGATGATGCAGACCTAAGCTGGAGTAAGTGAAAACTGATCTTTTTGTCTTCTCATTGTCTACTCTGTCCCATGGCATTCTCATTTCATCTCTTAATATCAACCATTGCCTCTGTGTTTGTATTTTAATCTTAATATTTCTACATGCCTCCTGAACATCTCATTCTGAGCATCCCACCAGTACCTCAAACTAAAAGACTTCCCCCAAAATCCAGTTCATTTCTTCCATTCACCTGTATTGCTCTTGTTACACTACTACTCCTATTGATGGCACTGTGGGTCTCTCAGTGACCTAGAAAAGAAAAGGTGGTTCTGTCACTGAGTCTGTTTTTTTTTTAAATTTTATTTTAATAAGTTGCCAAATTCTTTTGATTACACACCTTTAATATTATTTAATCAAGCTATATCCATTTGTAAAATATAGTCATTTAAAAAAATATCCACTGTTATCATAGATGGTAATGAAATTCTTTTAACCAGAGATTGTGTTACTATTTTTTTAAAACTATATTTTCTTCATATCTTCCTCCTAAAAATCTCTCTTTGGACTGAGATATAATATGAGAAAAAGTTAAGACAATCTGCAGAGAGATTTAGACTGGCAAAGTCATTCAACCTTAGCAGAAGGAACTACTTTGGTTCTATTTTTATCCTCACATTTAGGAATGAATCACTGAAAGCAGAGAGAGAAATAGAGATGGATAGGAAAGACCTGGGCCATCTAATTCATCTCCTTGTTAGTGCAGGGAAGTTTCCTATGTCAAATACCTCTGAAATATTGTGCAATAAAAGTCTTAGATTACAACATTTCAATCATTTTGTAAGGTGATTAATTATCTTTCCAGTTCCTCTGAGCTTTTTTCTGTGAATTCCTTTCCATGTATCCCTGTCATATGAGAGGTGTTCCCCTTTGTACCCAGAACGGGCCAAAGATCACAAAGCGGTGAATGCCAATTATTTTCTATAGTGATGATGAGTCTTACGTTAAGTTACCTTACTGCTTTATGATCTTTTTTTGTGACCAGTGGCACACATTTGTGAGGTCATTTACTCAGAACAAACAGTGTTACAGCTTGTTACTTAGGTTGTTTAAAAACTAACAGGAACTTCTAGATATCAAACATGTTCCTTGATACCTAATGGCACAGATGCATTATTCTAATGAGGTCAGTGAAATACTTAGTGTGGGTGTAATACTCATTATGCCCTAAAGCGTTTTGATGGAAGAGAGGGGGTAGCATTTGGGAGTGGTATGTTTTTAAGTTCTTTGTTGTTTAATATCTCTGTAATCTCATTTATCACATAAGAATTTGTATGTTTTCTTAAAAGATGTATTCTGTTGATGTTCTGATCAAGTCTCTATATTCTGTCTTATCCTTTTTATAAAAAAATATTCTTACTCAGTAGGTGTTATTTTTTCAGTTTCCATGATGGTTGCAAACCTTTTAATTGGTGCTCTTCCATATGTGCCATTAACATTCTGCATACCCCCTCTTCCACATCATTACTAAAGATGCTAATGACACTAGATCTAGCATTTCCTTTGTGCCTCCTACCCCAAACTGAATATACTCTGTCTAACATTATTCTTTGTTTACAATGTTTAACATAATTCTTAATCTAGTTGACTCTGTTCTTATGCAAGCCAATGGTTTGGAAAAGAAAAGTTCGCATGAACCAATACATATATTGTAGTTTTTAACTGATTTCAGAAACTTCAATTATATAACTTTAGTAATTTTAACATAGTTTAAGTTATTCCTCAGCAATCTAGAGCATTCATAACTAGCTACTTATGAAAAGCAACCATATAGAAATTTGAGACCTTGTTTTTCATAAGCCATGCATTTCCTCTACAGAGTCCTAATTTGGACTTTTAAGCAGCTTCCACTTTATAATATTCACTTTTTTTCCAACTTGAGTCTGTAAAACTAAAGACCAGGCAAAAGGCCTTGATCAGTTCTGGATACTGAAAGTAGAAGGTCATGTCTGATTTGACTTTTCTTCTTACATGTTATAGAATTCTGGCAACTACCCAATAGCTGACCCAGAACTGTTTTTCTTAGGAGACTGTAATAAAATTAGAAAGTAGCAGTATTAACATTTATTAGAAATGTTAATGGACATGCTTGGGTTTAGTGACACGCACTAGAAAAAAATAAGAGTTCCTTGGTCCACAA
Organism: Mirza zaza; assembly: GCA_008750895.1. Lineage (NCBI taxonomy): Eukaryota > Metazoa > Chordata > Mammalia > Primates > Cheirogaleidae > Mirza > Mirza zaza. The sequence continues at coordinate 23,822 of VSMD01129717.1, forward strand.
TGTACATGAACTCAGCTTTGCCCCCTTCCCTTTACCATGGACAAGCATGCCCCTAAGAATATTTCATTCTGTCTCATCTGGTGTTCTAAGGAAATCTAAAGCCACGGAGATCACAACAGCTGCAATAAATAAAGCATCTATTCAATACATTTCCATGCCAAATATTATTCAGCATTCTTTTGGCCTTGATTTGATAGAAAACAGCATGGTGAACTTACTGCCTCTCTTTTACTACAGTGAGCCCAAAGTAACTATGAATGATTTAACAATTCAAAATTGCATGTCAGCAAAATCACACTATTCCCTCTACTTTAAAATTATTAAGACAATTATAAAGAGAACCCCCCAAAAATGTAATTAAGGAAGTCTATTGTTACTATTGAAGAAGTACTAGAATTAATACTTGGCTTTTTTATTCTTCTCAAAGAAGATATTAGAGAAGCATTCAGAATATGTGTCCATGCAATTGTATGGGGTGGAGGGGGATCTTTAAAAAATAAGTGTCACATATGTGATATTATGAGGAAGAATATTATTAAGGAATTTCATAGAATTTTTGTGTAAAATCTTATCATACAGTATTATGATCTCAGGGATATTTTGTGATATTTACAGAATCTTTTGAGGTTCATTTATTCAGATCTTCTTTTAAGAAAGAACTTATAAGATTTAGATCTAAAATATAATTTTGTAATATGTCCAGTTTATTCTATTAAATCCAACTCAAAAAGGAGCTGTAAAATGATGTAAACAATTCCCATTCTTTGAGTTGTTACACTTCACTTGAAATGCATTCCTTCTGGATTAAAAGAGCAATTCCTCTTTGTTTCCCTCTCCAGGCTGAGGTTCAACTATGCTACCTGGAAGCACAAAGAGATGCTGTTGAGCAGATGTCCCTCAAGCTGTACAGCGAGCAGTACACTAGCAGCAGCAAGAGAAAAGAAGAGTTTGCTGATATGTCAAAAGTTCATTCAGTGGGAAGCAATGGGTAGGGAACTATTCTTTTTGTTGTTTTATTCTCACTAATCTACTTTTTCAATGATTTTCCACTGGTAAGTGTTAGGCAGGCATTTCCTCCCTGGTTAACAGACAAGGAGAAGCTCAATAGACTAGGCATTTATGTTCTTTTCCATTCATCCAGAATTGAAGATTGTGGATTTATCAGCCTCTGTCATCTAACCCAGAAATTCCTAACTTTGTTATTATATTTTTAAATATAGCCTTATGATATCATGACTGTTTTGTGACTATATTGTATCTGTAGTATTGATCTTTCTTCTTCATAAATTATTTTTTTCTTTATATTTCCCCCCTTTAAACTTCACAATTTATATTAAAGTCTATTTAAGGAATTTTAAACACTGGAACCTCATTGGAAACTTGGTAGAACATAATTTTCCTGAGTAACATAGGAAATTAATAATTGTTTAGAGACCATAGGCTAACTTCTTAGGTTCACATAAAGTCAATTGGTATAATAGACTAGCACTTGAATTGTCTATGGTATATGAAGGGATCCAACACCTTCAGTGACCCATCAACAATTTCATTCAGCCTCAGACATATGGCTGCATTTGTATTATACTAACTACCATTACTATTGAATAGTTAAGTCATATATTCAGATATTTTCAAATGACTGTAAAATTATGCACACATTGTCTCTATATTTTTTTATCTTTTCTGGATCAGTTTTAATATTTAATAGGTGATTATTAAATAGTAAAGGAGTAGTGATGAAATTTAATTATTTCATAGTTTTAATAACTTGATAATAATCATACTCATAAAAATGGAAACAGTAACCTATTTCACTTTTATTCTTGAACCAGACAACAAGGGGGAGAAACCATTCTCCAAAGTTATATTACATGTTAATAGCATTATATAAACCTAAGGTTGTAACTCTAGCCAAAGTATTCCCTGAAATGGTAGAAGGAAAGAAGCCTTTTCATGTACTTATTTGCCTTTATCTTTTAAAGTGCTTATAGTTCTGCCTGGATGTATAATCCTCATATAAAGGTTTGGGATAAATTAAGTACACAGATTATACATTCTGTTTTCTTATAAAAACCCAGGGTTCTAAGAATACAGGAAAAGTATCAGAGTCATAATTCTGTTTTAGAAAGGAGAAAAGATTTTTAAAATTTTTAGATTTATCTATTTATATAATTTGTTACTCTATCAGTATTTTTTTATACATAAGACATATTTATATGTAGTCAATTCATCTTATTTGATTTAGTAGACATTTATTCAACAGAAGAAAAACATAGCAGCAAGCAAGAAAGAAAAGGTTAAATCTTGAAGCATGAACAATAGACTGTTTTGAGGCCTTAATATGCTTTAATTTCTCTAAATGCCTAAATAGTCTCTGGTGTATATACAAGCACAAACTTTAGGTCACATTTTCATGTTTTCTGAAAGCCCTGGGGATTAAGCAGCACCACGTGCTTCTGACCTCAGATTCCAAGAGCCCAACCTGAGTACTGACTCTGGACTCCACAAATCATAAATCTGCCCTGGGAATTGCTTAGTTAACAACAAGCATTGTTCTGTGAAGTGGGAGTAGGTGAACTTGCCTGATACCCTTTGTTTATGCTCCCTGGGGTGCTGAAGGCTGTGCATTGTGCAGAAATTTAAGAGTGCACTGAAGGAAAGCCAGCTATTTAATACTAAGGACAAAAACCATATACTCCTTTCTATTTTCTGTTTACATACAGAAAAAAGCATTGTTTGAGAAATGCATGTGGGCGAGGTTATCTGGGATGTCCTGCCCCTAAAACTCTCTGTTCTCACAGTTAAATTCTTAATTCTGAAGCCTTAAGGAACATAGCTTTGTAAAATTATCTGTGCCAATGATACGTAAACTTCATTAACCATTCCTTTTGTTATGTATAATGAGCATTGTTTTCAATAAGTAATTGTGGGACTAGTGTGGGCTTTCAAGGGTCTGCATTCCATATGCAGATATCCAATATACTAAAGAGAAAACTAAGTTGGTGATACATTTCATATATTTTGATTTCTTCCTCATGCCTACATGCATGCTAAGAAGATTATACGTACTAAGGTAGCTGAAAAATGAATAAATCTACTCCACGGAAGACTCAGCTCCTACATAGAATGGTGGCCTTGAATTTCTGAAAAGTTTATATGACCAAAATATCTTTTAGAAATGAATTTACAGTCTCTCTGGCTTGATGAAAAGGTGTGCATCAAGATGATATCTCACAGCTTATATACAACGATGAATTGTGTCGTTAGCAGTCATAAATATGTGTGGTTAGAGGATCTCCCTGAATGTATGTGAAGCTGTATGAGCTCTAGTAAGAGAGTTTGCTTACCTGTGGGAAACACTTGGCACTGTCCTCAGCATCTCAAAGTGGAACCATGGCTCCTGGAGGGACCTACAATGTGTGAGTCTCTGGTGATTATCAGCAGTAGCAGAAGTCAATGCTTTTCAATTTAAGTGAAAGCACTTATTAATTGCCTTCTTTTTGTCATCCAATAAATATTCATTGGGGGCCTACTATGTACATGGCATGATGCTCTGGGCATAGTTTGTCAAGAACATTTACATTCTATGTATCTTGTAAAGTGTAACCGTCTCTTTTTTAGATACCTCTTCCTATTGAGAGCTTGTCAGATTAAATTTTTCTAATGAATTTCAAAGATGCTATTTAATTCATTAACTAGCATCATACTTGCTGCCAAAATTTAGCATAGATTAAAAACAAGGTATTTTATTCAGTGAACAAATGAGAGAACTAAGAAGCAAAATGTCTGGTGACTCACTTGTCTGGGATAGAAGCTTTAAGGTAGAGCTAAGACTTCAACTCAGGACCCTGGGTCCATAGAGTTGCCTTCTCTTGTAAGATTTCATCCAGACTCTTGATATACTTTATCCACCTAAATCCTGTTGTGCATATTCCATACTGTATGAAATTTGAATTAGGGTATCTTCCTACGATGGAGAAAGGGAGAGTCTTAAGAAGATTTTATTAAAACCAAAGGGAGTTTGGGCATAACATTGCAAAGCAGGTTTAAATCAGAACAAAATTAACTCATTCATTAATTTAACGAATACCTTTAAGTGCCTTCTATATGTCAGGCTCTGTATCAAGCAAAGAGATTAAAAAGGTGAAAATGAAATTGTTCCTACACATAAGAAGCTCGCAGTTTGGTAGGAGGAGCCAGATCTCTGTAAATAACATGGAATAAAGGATTTCAAGTGCTGAGTTATTAATAGAAATATGGGTAGGGAAGAGGGCAGGACTCATTGAAATCAGAGCTCAACTCTGATTGTGTCAAGTGAAATTGGAGTACGTCAGGAAAAACAGCAGAGAGAGAGAGGGCTCTGGATATGATTTTTGAAGGAGGCTAGGTTGGGGAAGAGCTTTTCCATTTAATCTGAAAAACATTTATTGAGCAACCACAAAGACAGAACACAGCGCTTGCCTTCATTGAATTTATTGTCTAGTGAGAGAATATGGCATTCAGCCAATACTGACCTGTGCAGTGAGAAGGCAGGGGAAACAGAATGCTAGGGGAGCTTAGAGCAAACAGGATGGGTTCCATGAAGTAGGGCTGCATCTGTCATATTCACTGCACTCTCCCCTGCATCTGGTGCAGTGCCTGGCCTGTGCTAGTTACTCAGTGAATGAATGGATATATGACTGCATAACTAAAATTGATCTGGGCCTAAGAGATAGGAAGCAAAGGTCTAGAATGTCAAATTGCCTGTTGTTCTCACAGGACTGGCAAGCAGAGTAAAAAGTTGGAGGAAGTGTGAAAAATAAGGCTTTGGAAGAAGCTGAAGTCCAGATCCTGGAGTTAATTATTGAATTCATGGTTCTTAACCAGGATAGTGCATCAGAATCACCTGATAAAGCTTTTAAGCAGAAAAATGCCTGCCTGCCCTACTCTACTGAAAATATTGATTCAGTAGGCAGAAGTGGATGATAATGATTATATTCTAATGCTCATCACTCATTGAGAACCACTGCTTGAAGTATGGTCTCTGGACCAGCAGCATCAGCATCTCTTAGGAATTTGTTAGAAATGTCATTTCTGGGTCCCACTTCAGGCCTACTAAATTGGAGAGTCTGGGGATAGAGACTAGCAGTCTTTGTTTAGCAAGCCTCCCAAGTGATTCTGATGCTAAAGTTTGAGAAACACCACTTTGGGCATTGGAGATTTTTAGGTTAGAATTAATGGAGAATGTGGAGACTGGATTGGAGACTAAAGCCTGAAAGAATTGTTAAGCCTCAGTGACCCATGGGATGAGGGGAGTGAGAAAAAGAGAACCACTCTGATATCCCAGTGATTGGGTCAAGAAGGAGAAAGAAAATAGGAATATTTGGATTCAGATGACTTTGGCATCAGTCAATATTTAATATTTATTGAGCACATATTAAGTACAGGCTATGCTAGACACTGGAGACATGGAGGCTATGGGACCACAAAGGATGGCAGGTATATGTAAATCAGGAAAACCTTCTAGAAGTGTCACGGATGTTGGCCTAGGGTCAGAACTGACAATAATGGTGTTTCCCACAGAGGAGGCAGTGCATGCAAACAGATCGAACCACTAAAGGGTGTCTAGCATGACTAAGTTAGCAGTTTGCAACAATTTTCTGGTAACAGTGTGGAAAATAGATTTGTTAGGGCAAGACTAGACAGCGCTCAGTTAAGAGGCGATTCCAGTCATCCATGTGAGAAATAGTTAGGGCCTGAGCTAAGACAGCAGCAATGGAAACTGAAAGAAGGAAGTTGAATTGACAAACCTTAGTCACAGTGTGGATGCCGGCTGTTGAGGGAGAGGAGATTTAAGAACAGACTTTCATATGTCAGGCTTGTGCACTCTGGCAAATGGCTGTGTCATTCACTGAGGTGAGGAATGTGAGGAGAAGGAGAATGGAAAGAAGCTGAGTATTTGGGACATAGTTCTTTCGATGATCTGGGGAACATCCAAGGGGAAATGCCTAGGAGGCAGGTCTGGAGCTCAGAAATGTTTTGGGTTCTTCAACCATAAGTAAGGACAGTGTGGTGACTATGGGGTGGCAGAGGCTGAGAGAGCTAGGAGCTTACCTTGTGATAGACTATTCCCTTCCCCTCAGGTGACCATAACATTGTCTTTTAGGAATGCATGCTTTAAAAACTATGGATAATCTGAACCTTTTGATTTCAGTTAGAATATTTCCTGCTGTATTATACAAGGCTTACAAAATAAAGACTACATTATTAAGAATTCCAGGTGGTATCTTGATTAACAGGAATTAAAGACTATAGTTGACTATCATGTCCTTTATCTATATAGGTAAAACCTCCAGATCCTAGATATTAGAATATATTAGGTCTGCTCAGATTGCTTCCAACTACACAAATAATACCTATCTTTAGGGATAGTTATGCATTCACTCTAGTCTAATTTCCTAAATGAAGAGAGAGAGGATACTAGATTAAAAATTAAGAATGAAGTTCGAGTTGGCACTCTGCTACTTTTCAGTTGTGCAACCTTGATTGGGAGATTTACCTCACCAAGATGCAATATCTCAGTCTATAAAATGGAATAGTTATTCCAGTCTACTTCATGTTTTTTTTTTTTTGCAGAAAGGAAATATAATAAAGAAAATATCTAAAATACCTTGGAATGTAATAGATATGTGAAAAATCAGTTAATGAAATATTTGTTGTGCAACTAATATGTTGCAAGGAGTGATACAAGATGCTAGAAATGAAAAAGATACATGAGATTTCATCTCCACAGTACTCAGTGTAGTGAGAGAGATACACAGGAAACTTAAATCATCCTTTAAAACAATGGGCCAAATTTAAGATACAGAGTGTTATTAGGGGTACTGAGGAAGGCTACTTAATCCAGTGTGGTTGAAAGGGGTCAGGGAAGCTTAGGGTATGAAGGAACATGTGAGCTGTCTTAAAAGACGCATAGATTTTAGCCATTAGAAAAGGGTACAGGGAGGGTAAGGATTTCAGCCACAATGACAGTAACTAGGTAAGGATGGGTATCTGTGTGTGTTGAGGTTTATCATAAACAATTTGATGTTGATGAAGCAGAAGGGCATGGAGATGATTCTTGACTCTGCTTCCTGGGATCAGGAGGGATTCCCAGGGGAGTTCTTAGGGACTTATACTCTTGTGGTGAAGTTCTAGAAGATAGCTCAGTCTCATCAGCCACATGCCAGACTTCCTTTGGCTGTGGATGAAATTGGGCAATGTCCACAAATGGAGATGTAGTTGAGGTTTATGCCTTGTATCCAAGAATATGGGAGTAATTCACCCCTCATCACACAAGGCTTTAATGTAAATATCCTTCCCAGTCCAAGCAGTGTATGTAGGTTATTCCTAAGCACAACAGTCTGAATGAAATGGACTTTAAATAGATTACAATAGGATAATAGACCAAAAGTTTGGCCGGAAAGATGAGTTTGTTTTCCTTTGGGAAAAGAAGTCCCTCTGGGTTGGTGTGAAAACACAAATATTAATATATATTTATATATTATACAGATTTATATACTACATTAATATTTTTATATCTATATTTTATTTACATGCTTCTTATATTTATAAAACATCTCCAATGAGAAGTGATATTGATAAGTAAAAACAAATAAATCACCAATTAAAATATCACTTGAGCAAAGACCAAATTTGTTTCTCTAAATTAAGTAGTAAGATATCCTGAATGACTTACTTCAACTACCTGAGAAAGGATATAATCACTCTGGATTTCACTGCTATGGGGTGATATTTCTGTTTTTCACTAGATATAAAAGTATCTCTGTGCAATCAGATGGTCATTCATGATCACTCATAGTGTCTCTATCTCTCTATGTCTCTCTCTCATTCTCTCTCTCACACACACACACATTCACACATAGTAGGTATTTTTGGAACAGTGTATATAAAATGTTTTCTTTTGGGTACATACCAGCCAAAAAATGAAGTGTACTCTTCTTATATGTGCCAATGTTGATAACACTCTTACAGATAGATTAAATCACTAGATGACCCAAAGAAACCTTATTTCCATCCTGTATTTCTACTTCCTTCCCCTTACTCTTTCCATGTCTCAATCTAACAGTGGATGAGTGTTCAATTTAGGCCCTTTTTGCTCCATCCCTGATACTCTGGTGCTGTGATAACAATGCAGCATGAAATCAAAAAGAAAAAAAGTGCTTGGCTACTTCCTGGATAACTGATATTCTGACTACTATGTGATTATTAAAATAGGTCTTTCAGGACTAAAACAAACAAAATTTCACCACTAGAAATGTATTCATTTAGGGTCATGATATTATACCCCTTTAATGTGCAAATACATTAAAATAATTGTAGACTCAGACAGTCTTCCACTTCAATGATCTAATGCCATCTATGCCAGGAGCCAACAAAGGGCAAACCAGAGAGGCAGAAGCATACTTTCTGGGAACTGTGATTTCAGAGGTAACAGTAAAGTCAACTAATAAAAAATATATGTGTGTGTGTGTGTGTGTGTGTGTATGTGCATGTGTATATATATCCCTTCCATCTTAACAATGTTCAATTTCTGTACAGTTTTGGGAAGGTGATGGGGCCCATTGAAGAGGGAGAGACGTGTTAACATGGACAATGAGAAGGCACCTAAGACAAATCTAATATACCTCATTTTAGTGTGCAGAGCTTAACTCTTTAATTTAAAATTTATTCCTATGTTCATTCCCCCATCTCCTTCAACAAAGGATTGGAGCCAACTTTTAAATATTGACAATAAAATAGAATAAATGTTTGACTGAAATAATTTAGGCAAAAGTAAAATATTTGTAAAAAAATAAACAAATGAATATTTTAGGAATGTCCTCAAGAAGGGCTAAGATTTGGCTCTATGCTATCCATATCCAAAAAGTAGAATAAAATTTCATCCATTAGAAATTCATAGTGTGCTAAGACTAAAAATAATAATTTATCAGGTGAAGCACAACGTCTTATGATGTTGAGTCCTGAGAGGAATTTCTCCTGTAGTTCTTTAAGGCAAAGACAGATATCTGTGATACCACTTCCCTACAAGAGAAACCAAATTCCCAAGGCAGTTTTTTGATGTAGGCCGCAGAAGTGATGTCAAAGCATAATTCTGTAAGAATAATTCTATAAGTAACTAAAACCTACTCTGAACACAGCACTCTGTGGGCAAGGTCAGCCTCAATGGAGAATATAGACAAATTCATCTTAAGAGAACTCTCCATATTAATTCTGCTAACAGGCTTTTGTTAGGGATTGGGCGACAGTTATTTCAGGTTGTTTATCTGTTGTCTATTAAATTTTGGAAAACCAGTGAGGCCTAGGTATAGTGGGCCTTTTATAAAAGAGTTATTTCTCTAATCCACACCCAGCGTGCAGTAGCAGGTCTGGATCTAGTCCCCTCTTAACACACAGATGATAACATAGGAAAGTTTATCTCTTTTTTAAAAACAACATCATTTCTTGCTTTGTCTTTTGAAATACAGTTCCCTGTTTGTTCTCCTAACTGCTGATATTAAAATTCTTCAACATGTTATCTAGTTCCTTAGATAGAACTTGGTCCAGAGTATTAGCTGAAAATTTGGACAAGAGTTTGACCACCTGACAGCCTAACAGAATCCTCTAAATACACCCAGAAATCTATGTTGATATTTCTAATTTTATGGCTAATGTTGGTGATTAGAATTTTATGGATTATCTTGGTGCTTTATGCCTTTTATTTCAATAACAGGTGTTTGTGGACAGATAGCCCATGAGAAAGCGGGGCTAGTTATTAACAAGGTTGTAGGCTTGATTTTATTTTTCTTAGACATTTTCACATGTATGTGGGTATATATAAGACTTGAGAAAATTACTGCTGGAAAGAACTCCATATTCCTTTTTATTTATTAATAGCAAAGGCAGTCTGCTTTTCTCATGAGGAAGTTGCTCATGAATTTTCATTCAAAATAGTAAATTAGTGTCCACACTTTAATATGTTTAGAGTGGAAAGGGATTCTACATGCAACTGTGCATATCAGATTTCATGTCTGGAAAGCTAAATTTTATTCTTTAATGATATTATGATTGGACTAGGTGCCACTGTTATATCTCCCTCCTGTGCTTACATGCCACATAGAATAGAGGATGATGGGAAATTCTGATCTATTATTAGTATTTTACTTCGATAAAATACTCAAATTATATTTTTGCAAGATTTTGTTACCACTCCCTTTAGTGTCCTTTGAAAACCAGAGACAAACTTCCCTAGGCAAATAATGTGAACAGTGAACACTTAGTGAATATTTGGGGAAAGAATCAATATGCTAAAGAAGCTAGGAAAATTAAATCATTTGATAGAACTCCCAACATAGACAAGGTGGTATTTCAAGAACCAGTCTAGTGTTTTTAGATGTTAGTGTGAAATGAACATTAAGCATACAAAAGATGGATTCTTAAATGCTCCCCCTCCAAAATATATATATGTGTGTATATATATAAAAAATATATACAATATATATGTTTTGCATATATATAATTACTGGGCTTTAGGTAGAAAAACTGCAAGCACGTTTTAGTGTTATCTTTTCTTCAACCAATAATTGCTCTATTTTGATGATTTCTTAATTTGGTTGTCTATTTTCATCAAAATTCCTTGGTGAGCCAAGCTGAAACCTCATATATTCACACACACCTCCCATTGATTTCACTTGGGTGAAACTTTATCGTTTGAGCAAAGTTTAAGTTGAAATGTTGAGTTAATGATGCTCACTTTAAATACCAAACGCTGAATGCATTTATGTATTCAAACACTTAGCTAGTCAAACATAACTCCCATCAGGGTTTATGGATGATGTCTTAAACTATTCCAGCCTCACAAGTAATATATTGCCATCCAATCTGCTGAAAAATGATACTACATAAGCTTGTTGGTATTTTATTTATTTGGTGAAAAGCCCTGGGATCTTTTTTCACCTTAAAAAGGCAGAGTAAAATGCTGGGCAAGATGTTAAGAAATACTTTTTGCAATTACTCATAGTAGTTAAACCCAAACTTAGAAATAAACACTAAAGAAAAAACTGCACACCTATCTCTCTGTAGCCTTGTTTCTATCCATATTAGATTCGTAGACTATAAAATAAATGAATTCATAATTCTATATTTGTCTAACAAAAACTTACTTAGAGTTAGAATACGTTTTCTCCCTATAAAATGATTAAATGTTTAAACCTCCTAAAATGTTATACCTACAACTGAATGTCCAACTCTTCTTGTAAACCAATTTAAGGTCAAGTATTTGGAAATTTCAAGGAAAACTATCAAGAAGAATACCATTTTGATGACATGTTTGCTTTATAACACTTTCATAGAGAATGTAACAAATATAGAGTACTAAAATGGTATGCTTTCAGACCTTTTAATATCTAGGAGACTACAAATGAGAGTGAATGAGTTGACACAAACCCAAGCACAATTACAAAGAAAATTTTATGAGGAAATCTCCTCCAAAAGACTAATTCTTAAGATTCTGAGCTGTATGCCACAATTTCAATCATCTCTCTCCCTCCAATAAAAAGGATACCAAGGCATTTGACACTAGAAATTCAAGAAAAGAACGGGTTCTAAATTCAGCTGATAGAGTTAGCATTTTCTTTATGAAGATATAGAACTGTTAACCAGTTCTGTGCTACCCTTGATAAATTGACTCCTCTTTGATCTTTTGTGTTTTCTTGTATAGTAGCTGACACTTTCCCTCGACACATTGTCTTTTATGAAATCACTTGAAAAACACTTTGCAGAAAATATAAACACAAGAAAATAAACTACATCCTTACTAATGTACACATCAAACTGTAGTCATTTCAGAAGCTTTCAAAAGGGCCAACAAAGAAATTAAGTAATTTATTTCTGATTTGCTACAGAGTTACACATATGATTTCACTAAATTTGGAAAATCTCAGGTCTTTTCCAATTTTCAAATTAACACATGGTCAAGAATCTAAAATCAGGCACAAATGCTTTAAACAAAAGTTTTTGTCTACCGTATTGAGACTTTGTGAGAATTTGTTGTTTAGAATGTTGGTGCTGATTCTATGCCAATGAAACAAAACATGGTACCAAAGCATTTACTGTATCTGACAAATCAAATATCAAACCTAAATATTCTCAGCTAGGAGGAAAACAAACTGGAAAAGGCGTAAGTATCTTTGTTAGGCTTATCTGTCACTAGCAGGTCTCCAGTGTAGACTGAGGAGTCTTAGGTACATTTAACTAGAAGAAATGGCTTTTATTCTAAGGCCCTTGATAAGAATAATAGAAAAGAAACAGCTCCATAGATATAAAGGCATGGTAAAAGGCCGTGAAGAAATTTCCATGATTTTGAGCATTTTATTTTTCTATATATATTTTTTTATTTATTTAAAATCTTTACATTAATAATTCTCATTTTCATAAGCATCCTTTAATTTCATTATAGAAAAGATGAGGAAGTGAAAGGAATGGGAAGACAACTAACATTAATTGAGCATCTACTACATATAATCATTTTAAGTAAGCAAATGTGCCATTGTCATATAGTAAAAACAAAATACCACCTACAGAATGAGTGAGGAAGTCTATCCATGTTGCACTGGTTGCTTTGGTACTAGCATTTGGGGATGTAATACTTATTATCTCTGTCAAATACTGCTCTTCTGAATTCAACTTTGCCCCTACTGAAGGCTTTTGGTTTCATTATCTACATTCATTTGTCATCATTCACCAAGTACAATGCTAGATACTGAAGATGCAAAGATAATAAATTCATCTCTTGACTTTCAATTGCTAGTTATGATCAAAGTTTCTTTTTCTATCATAAACACATGTAAAATGAAAACAAGTTTCTTTATTTTCTCTTGCTGATTGAT
>VSMD01129721.1:0-12011 GCA_008750895.1 Mirza zaza
CAGAAATGCTCTGTCCAGAAACAGGGCTCCCCGGGAAGCAGAGTCCCCAGATGCTCCGGTGCTGAAGACCCTGACTCAGGGAGGAGGCGGGTCTGCCTCTCTGACCCAGCTGTTACTTTCCTCAGGGACACACAGCCTCGCCCTCTCCCCTCTCCCCTCGCCAGCTTGTCTGCACCCAGGACTTGCTGAATTACATATAACTGAATCTCTGGAGGGACCCAAGGTCAGTTTTTTTGTTTGTTTTTGGTGGAGAAGCGTCCCTGGAGGTCAGGCAAAGACAAAGCTCTGAGGCCCTGCCCCCCCACCCCGCCTTAATCACCTCGAGCAAGGCCAGATGACCAGCTGCCCTCCTGGCCTGGGCTCCTAGACCCTGGGATTAAGAGCTGGGATTAAGGACAGACACATTCCTAGTAGCTCAGAGGCCCAGCAGTGTGTGTGTGCATGTGCGTGTGTACACAGGCATGTATATGCACACATCCAAGCACATTCGGGGGTTCTGGGCATGTATCTAGGTACATCCAGGTGTGCAGGGGTCGTGCAGGGTGGCTCGGATGCCTGTGTGGGTCTTGGCGTGTTCATGTGAGCACGCGTAAACATGCACACATGGGGGACTGTGTGTGTGTGTGTGTCTCTGAGTTGTATGCACAGGACAAGGGCACATGTGTGCCTTCATGTACACAAATGAGTCTGTACATGGGCACATTTCCAGGTGTGCATCTGACCCTCCCCAGGTAGGGACAGTGTCTCCCAACTTCCTCTCCCATCTCCCAGGAGCTGCCAATACCCACAGTCTCCCACCACGTTGCAGCTGAGAAAGAGGGAGGGACAGCAGTTGAGGGACTCCTGATCCCCTGCATAGGCCACAAACACTCCTTCCTACACGGACACCAGGGCCCCATGCATCACCTGCACAGATGTACAGACATGCAGCAACACACCAGCACACATGTGCATGCGCACACAAACCCAGCCGCTCACCTGCACGGATATACAGACACACAGCAACACACCAGCACACATGTGCATGCACACACAAACCCAGCCGCTCACCTGCACAGATATACAGACACGCAGCAACACACCAGCACACATGTGCATGCACACACAAACCCAGCTGCTCACCTGCACAGACATACAGATATGCAACACACCGTCACACATGTGCATGCACACACAAACCCAGCCGCTCACCTGCACACACATACAGATATGCAACACACCGTCACACATGTGCATGCACACACAAACCCAGCCCTTTGCCCACAGCCTTCCAGACCGTCCCTCCAACGCAGCTGGAACCCCTCTGGATCTGAGATTGTCCCCGCAAGCCCCAAGCTCCCCACCTAAGAACAGGATTCAGCCAAGCCAGGGCTCAGCTCCCAGAAACCACATAAGGGCCACCGTCCTGGGGGAGCTGTTCTGCCCCTCACCACTGAGTGACCCTGAAGAGCTACGAGGGGCTGATTCCTGTGACTCCTTGCCCTCGAAACTCCACTTCTGGAGGGACAAAGAAAACTGTGAGTTCTGGGCCCAGGAGGGTGAGGATCTAAAGAAGAATCCCTCTAGCCCCAGCCCTAACTACCCCCTCGGCCCTCGAGACCCTTGTCCCCCAGGGGTGTCCTCAGGTCCTGGCCCCTGAGTCACAGCCAGGGAGATGAGAGGTTCCAATCAGCCAGGGAGCCGGTGAGACAGGGGCCTCCCGGGAAGCAGGGCAGGGGAGGGAGAGAGGAGGAGGAGGGTGGGAGCAGCGAGGGAGGGAGAGGGCTGTGAGCAAAGACAGCTGAGGAAGAGGCGGGCAGGAGGGCAGATGGAGGAGGGAGGAGGAGGGCGGGCAGGAGGAGATCTCTCCATAACCAATCCTGAGCCTCTAGAAGCCCACGGCATGTCCACTCTCCAGAAAGGTGGAGTCCAAAAGGACGCGGCACACCCTTCCCCGCCCCACACCTCCTCCCTAACTGAGGCTGGAGAGCTATGTCCCCTCATGCCCACTGCTCCCTCCTGCCACACTCACTCCCTTCTCCCAAGCTTGGGGGTCACATGAGCAGGAGACTAGGGAGAAAGGACAAGGTGTGACAACAAGGGAGAACTAGAAGTAAAACAGACTGAGGATGTGTGACAGCAGAGAAAAGAAACAATGTAGCGATGTCAGGATTTGTGCAAAGAAACAAAGTATCGTGTGCGCGGGTTGAGCAGGGAGATGATGTAATGGGGGATTAGCAGCTGCGACAACGTATCCAAGGGAGGGCTCCAAGGTAGTAACAATGTAACCCTGCAGGGACCCAGACGCTATGAAGCAATGTAACAAAGTTGGGCCTGGAGAAGCACCCTAACATGTAGAAGAGGGGCAGTGCCCGAGAATCTAGAAGACGGAGGCAGGCGCTGACAAGGGGCTCACCTATGCTTGGGAGCTGGGAGGAGGAGTCAGTGAAGGATTCCCAGAGGAGGGAACATCTGTGTGGGTTTTGGAGGATGCATAGGAGTTCACTGAAGAAGAGAAATAGTCCATGAAGAGGGACAACACATGGGTAGACATGAAGAAAAGAGACAATGGTATGTTCTCTGCTCAAGGAGCAGCCGGGGGTCTTGGCTAGAAGCAGTGCGGAGCATACGAGGCAAAGGGGTGACGCTGGAGAAGTATGTGAGCTGCACTGACAGGAAGTGATTTGGCATAGAGAGTACTGGGTATAAGGACAGCTGGGGTGGTCAGGGAAGGCTTCCTAGAAGAGGGGTGTGGGAGCTGGGCCTGCAGCTGGGCAGAACAGAGACAGGTAAAGGGAAGAAACATGGCACAGAGGATGATGCCCTGCCCCGGGAATCAGGAGACTCCTAGTACAAGTCCTTAGTTCCAGCTCAGCCATCAACTTGCTGTGTTACCTTGAGCAAGCCAATGTATCTCTCTGAGCTTCAATTAAGCCAAATGTAAAATAAGCAAGTGGAACTATAGGATCTCAGAAGATACTCACTATAACTTGAAGTCGATGCTTTGGCCTCAGTTTCCCCTTTGGGACAATGAGCAACTTGGACAAGAGTATTTTCAAGGGCTCTTCCAGCTGAAATAATCTCCAGTCCTCTGATCTTTCTGCAGTCTGGGCTAGCCTCAGCCCATGGCCCAATATGGACAGAAAACACGTGGCAGAAAACAGATGCATGTGGAAGTCAAGAGCCCCCAGGCCTGGGTATGGGCTTCCCGACAACAGCCACATAAGTTCCGGTACCTAGCAAGGCCTGACTGATCTTAACTTCATCCTGTCCAGGGCACCACACTTTACAGTTTGCAACACATGAGACATCTTGGAACAGTACTTATGCACTAGATAGGACTCTGGAGCCAGACTGTGTGAGTTCAAATCCCAACTTGACCACTCACTAGCTCTGTGACCTGGGATAAGTTACTTAACCTCTCTGTGCCTTGATTTCCTCTTTTGTACAATTGAGATACTAATGGTATCTCCCTCATAAGGTTATTGTAAGGATCGAGTTTTCATACATGAGACATTTGGCAGAGTGTCTTGTATGTGGCAGGCACTCAACAGGCAAAACCTAATATTGTCACATCCATGCTCCTGGCATCTCACGCCACCTCCTCAGGGCAGTAGAGCTGCACCCATTTCACAGACCACACCCTCTACCTGCAGGACAGAGCCCAAATGCCTTGGTTTGGACTCACAGCCCATCTTGTGAGCCAATGGGGCTTCCCATGTTGAGGTTTTGTGGGGTTCAGCCCCAGAACACCTGGGGCACAGGGCCAGGCCCCCAGGAGGTGCCCAGTGAGTGTCTGTTAAATGCACGAAACACACTCTCATCAGAAACAGCACCCCCTACAGCAGTAACCCCTCCACCCCAAAGGAGGTGCTCCCCTCTCCACCCTCCCCAAGTCGGGAACCGCTGCCTTTAACTATCTATAGTTCCCTAATATACCATGACATTTCCTGCGCCCGAGCCTTTGTCCGCCCTAGTCTCTCTGCCTGTCAACGCCACCATCCTGCAAGGGCTGGTGCAAAGGCCACCTCCCTCATGGAGCCTTCCCTGAGCCCAGAGTCAAAACCAGCCTCTGGTTCCCCCGACTCATTGCTGTGGCCCCTCTCCTGTGCCAGCCCCTCAGCTGAGAGCTTCCCGAGGTCAGGGCCAAGCTGAGCCCCTGGGGGTCTCCAGTTCCCAGCACAGGTCAGACACAGACGGGCATCAGTAAACCATGGCCAAAGTGTCTGGCAGGTCAGCAGCAGAGTGTGAGTGAGGACGCAGTCCTGGACTCCCTGTCCAGTGCTCCTTCTTTGCTCAGGAAACCAGACTCACCGCCCAGCCCCCAGTTGGCCTGGATTTGACCAGCCATGCCCCAGCGGTCTGGGAGACAGACACCTCCCACCCCAGCCAAGGGGAACCACACGCAGGCCACGTGGAGGAAGCAGGCCTCCCATCCTCCCCCAGCCCAGCGTCCTGCCCCGCTTCCCTCTGGGCCACCCTCCGTCCGGCCTTGTCCTCTCGGGCCTCGGGTCTTTCTAACATCAACAGTTCCTCAAACGTGGAGACTGAGAGGCCCCGGGCCACCCATCCGATTTCCCCAAATGTGGCAGTGGACGCCTGAGGGGATGAAAGGCTGCCACCATCACTTGACACGCTGGTGGCACACTCACCTCTTGGGGACAGTAGGATAATTAAAATAAACGTAGCCACCCAGCAGCAGCTTCCTTCTAACCAGCTGCACCTCCCGACCCTCCTCCTCGCCACGGCCTAAGGGGTCGGAGTCCCCAGCCCCCCTGCACAGAAGAGGAGACTGAGTCCAGACTCACTTGGCCAAGTTCACTGCTAATGGCAGAGCAGGGACTCGACCCATGGGGGGGGGGTCCTCCTCACCGCTTCTCTTCCACGCCCCCCTGAAACCTGGCACAGACTCACCGCCCCACGCAAAGCACGGCCGGACAGGCCCAGGAAACACACGCGTGACCCCACTGATGATGGACAGCCCCGGCACAGGGCCCGCACACGGCAGGTGCTCAACAAGCGTCTGCTGAATGAACAAGGCAGCCAAAGGACAGGCTCCTGCGTGTTCGCCTTGGCCCGCCGACGTCCCTTAACGAGCACCTTGGGGAGCCCCCAGCCTCCGGGGACAGGGCCCTTCCAAGTGCCTCACCTTGAGCAAGCCACTCAACCCCTGCTCCTCTGTGTCCCCACCTGTAAAATGGGGTAACGACACCTGCCTCGCAGGAGGGTCACGGTGAAGATTAAGCGAGGTAAAGCGCGGTAAGCATGAGAACCGGCCCTGGTACCTGGCTCGCACTCCGTAAGTACTAGTCGTCATTGTCACTGTCATCATTGGTGCCAGTGTCTGCCTCCCTGACGCAGGGAGCATCCTGAGAACAGGAACCAGGCAGGATGAAGCTGCAGACACCCCACCCCACCCCAACGGCAGCCAGGCCAAGGGGGCAGTGAGCACGCGGCAGGCCACACAGGGCAAAGACTGACCGGCCACCCACACCCTGCCGGGCCCGGGACAGGAGCAGTGTATGGGTTCCGCCAGGCACCCAAAAAGCAAAAGTGCCCTGCTGCCCACCCTGCGCTCTAGGAGCCTTGCCTACTCAGTCCCCACAGCGTCCCCCAAGCCCCAGGCCAGGGAGGGGACAGGTCTAATAAGCCACCCACAGCCCCTGGTGCCCACAATCGAATTGGCAATCAGTTTGCTGCAATTAGACTTCCCAGATCCCGCTGGTGATTGATTCTAAATTACCCTCATTAAAGTCTGGGCTGGCGGTAGGGATGGGGGAAGGCAGGATGGATGGGGGTCTATCTGGCAACACAGGGGTGCAGGAAGCTCTAGGGCAGGGGTTCCCAACCTATGGTGAGTTGCATAATTATTTCATTGTATATTACAATGTAATAATAATAGAAATAAAGCACAGAATACATGTAATGCACTTTGATCATCCTGAAACCAGCCCCCCAGGTCCGTGGAAGAATCGTTTCCATGAAAATGGTCCCTGGTGCCAAAAAATGTTGGGGACCACTGCTCTAGGGGTGCTTGGGCCAAAGCTGACCCCAGGGTGAATCAACACACCGCTGGCAGCTGAGAAGCTCATGGCCCACCCCAGCCCCGCCCCCACCCCAGCCCCACCCCCACCCCAGAAAAGGCTGGCCCTAAAGGAGTGTGATGACAAGATCAACAACGGGGCAGACAGAGCTCTGCAGAAGTGGCAAATGAACACCAGGCTCCACCAGTTCCTGCCTGCTGAGCTTTGGCAGGTGGCTTAACATCTCTGAGCCTTCTGAGTAGGGGGAGTGCCACCCCCATCTGAGAGCACTGGAATGAGACCACTTAAGGCTGGAGAACCAGCCCAAGCCATGCAAGGCCCCAAGCCATGCAAGACCCCAGGCTGCCTCTGGGCCATCGCCTATGGGATGTCAGGCTATGGGGTGGACCAGCTCCCTAGGGCTCTCCCAGCCCTGAGGTCCTGAGTAAATGTCCCCAGTCACCTATCCCGGCCAGGGCTGGAGTGTCCCCATGTCCTGGGCTCATGCTGCAAATAACAAGGCCTCCCTGGTGTTCTAGAACTGGAAGGGCCTAGAGAGGTCAAGTCTTACCCTCTGCTTCCAGACCGGCCTGCAGGCTGCCCAACAGCTCTCGGGAACCAAATTCCCCGAAACTCAGCACCATGAGGCACTAGAAAGTGCTTCCTCTAGTCTGACTTAAATCCTGCCTGCTCCAGCAGGGAGTCTCAGCCCCTGTTCTCCCTCTAAGGGTAATCCTCAGCCCCGGGTTCTCCTTCAGGTCAAATGGGTTCCCACACTCTCCAAGGGAAAACCCCCCACTCCCAAAAAGCAATTCTTCGGTAAGACCAAGAGAGGGACAGGAAAAGAGCAGAAGCCAAGCAGGGAAATGGGAGGCACCAGCATGCACAGGAGCAGCCCACGCCTTAGTCGCTTTATTATTTACTTATTTATTCTCAAACAACCCGGAGGCCCCATTAAAGAAAAGGAGACTGAGGCTCAGAGAGGTTACATGAACCTGCCAAGGTCACAGAGCAACCCTGGACCAGCTGGCTCCAGGGTCCTGCTCCTACTACTTCAAGCTGCACCCTCAGGCCTGGAGACCCCAAAACAGACAGAGCCCCAGGGCCTGCGGGGGCCCTGGGCTGGGACAGTGGGGGTGGTGGCACCCTCTCCACCTGTGTGATAGGCCAGCTCTGCGTTCCCTGCCCTCCACCCGCAGCAGCCAGGTAGGGGGACGGCCACCGCCACCCCCACTGCTGGGCCCTCAGCCTCGCTCAGACTCCCCCTGTAATCACAGCTTCCTGTTTGGCGCTGAGGCTGGGCCTGGCCGGTGGGGGAGGGGAGTGGCCGCCCCTCTGGCCAGGGCCGGCTCTGTGGAGGGGGCCGGAAGTGGAATGAGGTGAAGGCTACCCGGCCAGCCTCCTGGCATCCTGGGAGGCTGGGAGCCAAGGCGAGTGGGGGTGGGGGTGCAGTCAACAAATATGTACTGGGAGCCAGCCTGATGTCCCCAGGATGGGATGTTACAGGGGACAGAGGCCTGGAGGGGCCAGCGAGACGAGCCAGGTGGTCCGGACCCTGCCCAGACCCGGCTCCTGCTGGGGGTATGGTGGGAACGAGGGGCTGGATCCTGGGCAGCTGCTGGCTCCGGCCACCCTCCCTGCCCCCACAGACACAAAATCACAGGGCTCCAGGCGGCTGGGCCGGAGCCCAGAGCCACAGCACCCTGTCCCGCCCAGGCGTGGTGGTGACAGCGTCTTGCTGCTCAGACCCTCAGACCACAGCCCCGCCCCGTACGCCCCCCTGGCGCCTCTCCGCCCACAGGGACGCGCCTCGGGGACACGTCAGCCTCGCTGTTCCCCAACCCACTCACACAGGAAAGGACAGGACACAGCCCTGGCCTGGGTTCCAGCACTCACAGTCCTGGCTTCCTTCTTCATTCATTTATTCTCTCATTCATTCACTCACACTCACTGGAACCCAATTCTGGGCCGGGCGCAAAGTGGCCCCCAGGGGTTCCGTGAGAAACAAGGCAGCCACAGAGCCTACCCCAGGGTGCTCACAGGCTACGGAGAAAGCACCCTGACACCACGCCTGACTGCTGGGTGACCCCCACGGAGTCACCCTCCCTCTCTGGTCCCCAGTCACTTTCAGGCCGGAGAGAATCTTAGATGCCATGAGGCCAAGACTCAGGGCTGGGGCAGCAGGGACATGGGTCAGGCTCCATGCAACTTTGCAAGGGTCAGAGGAGGTTGGAGGCAGGCTGACACCTCTGCAGAGAGCCAGCCCCCAGCACTGCAGGGCCCTGTGCACACCGGGGAGAGGGGGCGCGGGGGGGGATGCGGGGGGGGGGACCAGCAGCTTTTTACACCCCACTCATCCTGAGCTTCCTGCATTTCCCCTTTCCCGTGCCCTGACCACACGACCCAGACATGTGGCCCTGCATGAGCGCATGCGCACACACAAAGAGCACACGAGCCCGTGAGTACACACGCATGCGCGCACACACACACACACGCACAAAATCTCCTGATGGTTTATAAAGCTCTCTCCCCCTTCCCTGCCCCATCCATTCCCGGTGGCCCTCAAAGTGGCCCCCTGTACAGACGACAGAGCCTTGCAAGGAGGTGGCAGGTACAGGCAGGGCCCTGGGTGAGCCCCGTCCCCATCTGCATCGCTGCCCCCCCAGGCTACGGGAGAAGTAAAGGAGAGAAGATACGGGACTCGCCTGGCAAGAGCGGGCACTTATTAAACAGCAGCTAATGCGGCTTAATGTTGGCAGCAGGGAGGCCCCGAGAGGTAAAGTAACTTGCCCAAGATCGCACGGCAAGAGGGAGTGGAATGAGGACTGCAGCACAGTTCTACCAGCCTGCCAGGCCCTGGCTCAATCCAGCTCTGTCAGTTTCTGGCTGTGTGACTTTCAGCAGCTTACTTAACCTCTCTGTGCCTCAGTTTCCTCATCTGTAAAATCGGGGTTCTAATAATCCCTACCTCAAAAGATCATCATAAGGATTAAATAAGCCAATACATACAAAGTGCTTGGTGGGCCAGGCTGTCGGTGGGCATTAGCTGCTGCCTCTACCGCTAAACCCTCAGAGGTGTGGAGCCTGACCGCCAAACTGTGCCCTCAGCCCCTGCTGGGTGGGGGGGAGGGGCCCTTGGAGGACTTTATGGCATTTCACCCCGGCTGGCTCACCCGCTCCAGCCCTCAGGAGCCCTACTGCAGCCCGTTAGAGGTGACCGTCCTCTCCCGAGCCACCCTAAGGGCGTGTCCCAGCGCAATGGCTGCTGGGGACAGCTCTGTCTTGACCTCTTTCTCCCCCTTAGCATGACCCCCTCCCCCACCCCACTGCCGCCCGGCTTTCCAGAGCCCAGCACAGTGCTGCCCCACACCACTGGCCCCCCAGGGACCCCAGACCCCAATCCATGGGGGGGAGAAGCCATTTGTTTTCAAAAGGCGAAACCGCTTTTTTCTCCAGCAGAGCTTGTCTCATACCAACCCCCAGCACGAGGGGACAAGAAGAAACATGCTGAATTCACAGCTGGAGGCATTATGCTGATCCCCAGACAGCGGGTTCAAATCCCAACTCTGTCATCAGTGTTTTGTCACACACTCCCAATAAGGGTCTTATAAGCCAAGTCTTTGTCCCCAGCTGACAGGTAAAAGAGCTGAGGGTCAAGGCAGGCTACAGCTTGCTCAGTGTCATGTGGGGACCATGTCCCTGGCTTAGCTCAAACCCTCCTCCTCCAGGAAGCCCTCCCTGAGCCCCTCCAGGCTCCCTCCTGCAGAGGCCCCATCTCCCCAGAGCTCACTGCCGGAGCGCAGTTCCTCGTTTCCGCACCCCTGCGAGGCTGACACTGTTACTGTCCCCATTTTACAGAAGACAACCTTGAGACAAAGAGAGAAATCCCTAAGCTGAAACCACACAGCCTGCGTCTGTCCCAGAGCACTGCCTCCTTGGGTGCTGATAGGCAGAGACCCCTGCAGTGTCCCCGTGTGTTCCCCAACTGCTGGAAGGGGAGGGGCTCACCTTAGAGCCTGGCCCGGGACAGCCGGGGGACCCCAGCTTTTCATTTTTATAGTGAGGATGACCTCACTCCCGCAGCCCAAGGCTTGAGTAGCCTGGAGGGGAGAAGCGTGGGGAGCCCCATGATTGAAATTGGGGGGTAGAGGGAGCAGGAACCACCAGGCCTGGGGGTGGGGCTTCAAAAGAATTCCCTAATTGACCCCCCACCCCCGCCACACACACACACACACACGTACACACGGCCTCCCACCCTTCCACTCCACACCCCTACCACCTTCCCAATCACAGAATGGCAACTTTGTAACAGAACAAGAAGTCAATGTTTGCTGAGCACCTAGCATGTGCCAGGCACTGCCCGAAAAGCTTTCCAAATGAACCCCTTTCATCCTCCTATTCTCCCCATTTTACAGCAATGGAAGCTAAGACACAGAGAGGTTAAGTAATTTTCACAAGGTCACACAGCCACAAAGTAGTAAACTCCCGTCACTGGGCATATTCACACGAGACTAAGTGACACCTAAGATCCCTTCTAGCTCTAGACTTTTAAAAGAATATGTTTCAAAAGCTAAAATTTCCAGATTCCCCACATTCAAAGCCTTTCCGGGTGGTGACTTAAGTACAGCAGCTGAGATGGCCCTGAAGGCAGATGTCCCTCAGAGCCCTGGTCACTTGCTCTGTCAGGGGAGGGAACCCCCAAAGGAGATGCCAGGGGACACACACCCCGACTGCCCACCTGCAGCATGAATAAGACCTGCTGTCCCTGCCCTGAGAGCTGCACACACACACCACTGCCTCGAAGGGTGGCGGGCGGACCAGGGTCCCCTTACCCCTGCCGTCCCTGAGCAGCCACTGCTTACCTGCCAAGGCCACTGCCGGAGCCTCCCCGGCTGGGGCTCTTCTGGTCTAACCTCAGTCCGTCCTGCTGCAGGCAGAGCCCTGTTGCTCTGGGGTGGCACCCTGGCAACCGTGTACCAGCCATCGACCCTTTACCTCCCAGGCCAGATGAGGACAAGAGGGGTGAGGCCCCTCCTCCACTGCCTGCCCCCAGGAAAGGCGTGAGCCCCCAGAGGGACATCCGCCTCTAGCACCTCGCTGGAGCCGCGGCCCCTTCTCTCCCCACAGCCAAGCCCACCATCTCGGCTCCAGGCCCAGCCCCTGGGGTCTGCTGGATCTGCCGCCCAACAGTGGGTCTGAGCCAGGCCCTCACATTCAGGGCACCCTGCTTGCTGAGGGCCTTCTGTGCACCAGGTCCTTCCATGCGCTCACCTAATTCCCTCCTTCATCGGGGCGTGAATTATCAGCCTTGTTTTACAGATGAGGAACAGTCGTTCAGCAAAGGAAGTGACGTCCCTGGGTCTCCCACCTGGCCCCCAAGTCTAAAGCATTTTGTCCTGAGCCCCTTTTCATTCATTTCTACTCCAAACATGTAACTGGGTCCCTCTGTGTACGGACGGGCCCACCTGTCATCTCATTTAATCTGCATCCTCTGAGGAGGGTGTTATTAGCCCCATTTTGCAGAGGGGAAACTGAGGCTCAGAGAAATGAGATGACTTGCCCAAACGACACCATCAATCAGTGGCAGCAGGATTTGAACCCAAGGCTGTGTGATTTCTGAGTCTTTGATTTTAAGGATGGTCTTTCAGAAATGTAGCTGAGAAAGTGACCCTCACTGCTAGGACAGGCTGGGTCCCCACCACTCCCAGGGACCTCTTGCCCTCACCCCACTTGGGGAGGACTGGGGATGGGACGCCCAGGCCACCAGGCCCCTCACACAGGTGGGCACTCAGCGCTCCCCTCCCCCGGCCGACAGCCCCCAGATAGGGAAGGCTGAGCAGGGGCCTGGCAGTCCAAGAGGCAACCTGGGGGCCCTGCCGGCCCAGCGGCCCACAGCGGGAAGGGCCCTGCAGGACAGGCTGGGTCCCTTTCAGCCTGGGGAAGGTGGGGCAGCACAGCCCCTGGAACCAACCAAGGAGGCTGGACTTAGACGTCCCCAGGATCTGCACC